>JAEANM010016122.1:0-13380 GCA_017656035.1 Myanophis thanlyinensis
CGAATTCTTCGGTGATGGCCTTCATGGTTGGAGAGGTGGCGATGTGTTGGACGTCCCCTAGGCCAATATTTAGGTGGTGGATCCAGTTTCTGCCCAACAATCTTGCAAACTTGTTTTCCGTTATCACAAGCGGCAGGAGTGCAGAAACTTGTTTATATTCCACTCGGACTGTGATTTCCCCCTTGATGGGAATTGGTCATCCTTGACAGTCTCGCAGGGTGGACGTGAAGGGCAACAGGTCTTCCTTCCGGCTGAGGGATAGCAGGTCGCTCATATCTTGCCAGGAAATAATAGTCACCGGGGATCCGGAGTCTATTTGCCAGATGCATTTCGCGCCATTTACGCTGACCTCGGTGCTGAAAACTTTGGAAGTTGTTTCTTCCCAAGAGGTTTGATGAATTTCTTCAGTGATAGTCATGCAATCTCTGGGCTTGTACCCATAGGTGTTTGAGTTCCACCTATTGTTGTTGTCAGTTGCCTTGTGGTAGGTTGGCCCTCGTGGTCCCTGCTGTTGGGTTGCTGAGGCCTGTTGATTTGTCATTTGTTGGGGTGGTGGTACAGCTCGGCAAGCTCGGAATATGTGCCCCTTCTTTGCACAGTATGCGCAGATGGAGTGTAGGAATGGGCAGTTGGACATCGGATGATGGCCGAGGCAACTGGCACAAGGGTTTTGGTGCACTTTGGCGGCCATTTTGGGGTCCCTCGTTTGCCGGGCCATGCGTTGGGCGCCATCTTGGGGGTCCCTAATGGCCCTCACCTGGTGAATGTCGCCATCTTGGAATTCTTCTGGCACATCGTCAGGGTCAGGTTCTGGCCAAAATTCCATCATGTAGACTCCTTCTTGTCGTCTTCCCCTGGGTGGGGGATATGTATATTCAGCTGCCAGCAATTCCTCTATTGCTGCAGCTAGAGGAAGTGTCGGTCTTGTGGATAGACGCCGTCTTAGCTTCTCGTCGCGGACCCCCATGATGAGTTTGTCCCTGATTAACCAGTCGAGTTGGTCCCCGAACTCGCAATCGGTTGCCAGGACTCTGAGGGCCGCTAAGAATTCCGCTATGGTTTCCCCTTCAGCTTGGACCCGTCTGTGGAAGTTGATCCTCCTGGACAGGGAGGATGGCTTAGGAGAATAGTGTGCCTGTAGTTTTTGTTTGAGCACAGGCCAAGTGATCTCCCATTGGGTCTGTGGAGAGGCAACTGCGTTCGCCATCTGCAACACCTCTGTTCCACATACATTTACGAATATTCCTAGCTTTTCAGTGTCAGGGATATTCGTCTGTCTTGTACTCACGAGGTAGAATTCGAATCACTGCATGAATAAGTTCCACGATTCGGTCCTCGGGTTGTATTCCTTGCATTGGAGCGAGTGGTTGGATCCAGCACTCGTTGGGTCTTGAGCCGGTGGTGCTGATGGTCCAGCGGCAGCTGCTGCGTGGGCTGTGGAAACTGTAGAAGCTGGGGAGACCGTGGAAGCTGCGGTAGCTGTGGTGGACATGGTGAGTTTTCTTGTTGGCCGTGGAGGTTCGGACATTGTAGGTCATGATCCCACCCTCGTCGCCAGTGTTTTGGCTGAAAACCCGGTCCAAATCGGTGAAAGAAAACTCAAGAAACCGGGTCCACTTGGATGACCGTGAGGGGTCCCATTTATTCTCAACCACGAGTAAAACTCGCGATGAGGATTTAGTCAAGTAAAAAAAGGCAAGGCTTAAGGGAAGCCGTGGCTTTTTATATTTGCCGCGACTTCAAATTTCCGCGCTCCTCATTGGCTGGTGGGCCAGCCAATGGGCATCGATGTCCCAACAGCCAATTAGCTGTCGGGCCATTCGTACAAGATGGCGGACCGGTGTGTGGACTCCGGCCGCGCATGCACAGTATACAACACTGGAGGAGTTGTGAAGAAAGGAGAGGTGCTTCATTAACCATGAGGAAACTAAACAGCAGCAGGGATCACAGCCATTTTGGTCTGTTGCAAGCTGGGACAACCAGGACACTTAAGATTTTGTGCTGGAACAGTGCATGAACAAAGCAGTGAAAGGTGGGCAAGCTAACTTCCAACCATTACCCTTAGAGATTTAACCCAAGTAAAAGTTCTAAAAAATGAAGTCTTAACGTTAAGAAAGTGGTGATTGGATTAATGGTGAAAGATTAAAGACTAAAAACTAAAGAGGAAGATTAAAAATTAAAGACCTAGAAGTAAAAGGAACACTTAAAGGATAATTTAAAATATAGAAAGCCTAGAAAAGTTAAATAACATTGTGAAAAGTGATTATTGTGAAAAGTTGCTTTCCTAAACTTTATTTCTAACCCCCCTGATTGGATGACATCAGTTGTTTCTGACTTTTACACTCTGTTAAAGGCTGGAATTGGCAGCAGGAGAGCCATCTGCTGGAGGAGGAAGATCATTACAAATGCTATTAAATCCCAAATAGTGAGGAAAAGACTCCATTGTTACATCCTCAAACCCTCACAGCTTCAACCTCAAACTGTCTTCCGTGGACCTCACCCCATTTCTAAGAGGTCCGTAAAGGGGGAGTGCATAAGCACAGCAGTGTGCCTACCATCCCTGTCTTACTGTTCCCATTTACTTGTATTTACTTCCTTTGTTATGTTCATGTTCATACTTATACTTGTTATCTATATTATTGTTCATTTAATCCAAAAGGAAAGGGAACTGGATTGAATACAAAAGCTACTAAAGGATTAGCTTGTATTTCTGGGGAAAATTGTACTTGAAATCATGTGAAAAATTACAATGAACAAAATCTGGGTTGTAAGCTTATTTTCTGGAGTGTTGGCTATTCCTGCCAGCTTGGTGTCATCTGCAAATTTGATGAGTTCCCTTTCTATCCTCTTGTTTAAATTATTGATGAAGATATTGAAGAGTACTGGGCCTATTAAGTGTTGAGAATAATGGGCCTGGAATGTTAACTATTTCTCAGAAAAGAAAAAAAAGTATAAACCACATTCTTCTGTACAAGTTCCCCTCAAAGAAATGAGTTTTAAAAAACAGGAGGCAATATATAAAGCATTATAAGAAGGACATTTTCCAGTATAGAAAGTTGGAAAAATCTAACATGTAGGGCAAACTTAAACTAACAATACTTTTTTTTCTTTCCGTTCATTTATGTCTCATTTTATTGCCTTACTACTTCATAACATTGGGAGTGTTAATCAGCTTGGCTAGTGAAAGGTTACTAAATCTACAAATGTTTAAAACTTTTAGTTGGACTACTAAAGCATATTAATATGGATATAACTTACTTTGAACAGAAAAATCAACCCAAGAGAAAGGTTGAAGGCACTGTTTCATTCTGGTTGAAATGGTGTCTCCCCAGGGAGACAGACTTTGGATTAAAAAGAAAAAAAAACTAAAGGAACATGTCATGTCTAGTTTTAAGTAGCAACATGAGCCAAACTCTTTAGCTATCATGAAGCTAGGGAGAGGGGGATGCCTGTGCTACTTTCAAATGCCAGTGGATATGTTTAGATAAGTTTAGATTTAATTCCTCTCAGTTTATTCTATAAATAATGAATCACAACTAAAAACCAGATTTTCTGTCAGCAATGCAGAACATGATACCCACAAACACCATGTATGCACCACATAATAATTTCAAAACAAATGATAATTCAGAATGCAAATAGCCAACTTGCTAGTGGAGAGCAGCCAAACTCCTAGCTAACACTCTACTAAGATCTCTCAGAGGTGAACTATTTAGATATCTGCCATAATATAAAGACTAGCTTGAAGTAGATATGCAAGCTTGCTTTCAGCCGTTCTTTTACAACAAGCAGTCTGCACAGTATCTGCAACTATTTTTCCATGCTAATTTTTAGCTATGGATGGAATGCACTGTATTAGCTCATGCTGCTTCATGCCTCTTAGCTTGAAACTTGCAACCCTTTAACAGTTAGCAAGCTGTATCTAAGCACCACTGTGAGGAAAAATAAATATTTGTTTAGCTCCCCATGACTTAAATTATACTAAAAACATGAAGCCAATGAATACAATGCTGCACAATTGAGACCTTGAACTTTCATCCACTCTTCTGTTAGTATTAAAAGGAGATACAGGTAATCTTCGACTTACAACAATTCATTAGTGACCATTCAGTTACCACACTGAAAAAAGTGACTTATGACCACTTTTCACAGTTAGGGCCTTTGAAGCACCACTGGTCATGTGATCAAAATTCAGATGTTTGGCAACTGGTTCATATTTATGACCGGTGCTGTGTCCCAAGGTCATGTGATCATTTTTTGCAACCTTCTGATAAGCAAAATCAATGAAGAAGCCAGATTCAATTAACAACTGGATTACTAACTTATCAATTGAAGTGTTTCATTTAACAGCTGAGGTAAGAAAGGTCATAAAATGGGGCAAAACTGACTTAACGTATGTCTCTCTTAACAACAAAAATCTGGGGCTCAATTATGGTTGTAAGTTGAGGACTACCTGTATTGGATGAGCTTTGTATCAAAGAGATCTATAGTTGTGAATGTCTCTCTCTCTTTTCCAAGAATTATCATATTTACTAAAAACAAGTTTTCTATTAAGCCTTGGCCAACCAGATGCTTTCTGTTATCTACCAATCACTGATCTTTTTTTCCCCCCAGAATGCCTAAGGACTTCCAGAATGCAGCAGATTATGGAAAATTGTTCTGACTTATCTCTGCTACTAAATGAAGGCATTTGCTCAATTTATTTTTTTGATATATCTAAAATTATGGAGAAAATCTTTATGTCTTAATAATATCAAGACTTCATTGTTGTATCAGAGTGGTTTAAATCCCCTTCATCCATTAATAAAATTCAAAGATTTTCTCTCGATGTAAGCAATGTCTTAGAGCGTAGTCACTATAACAATAAAAATGTTTGCCTGTGGCTATAGAAACTGGCTTTGAAATTGGAAATAATGGAATCATCCCTTATCTATAGATAAGATATAAAGTCCTTAATAAGATAAATTTAAAAAGCATCCATAGAGATGAACTTGCACAATCAGCTGTCACTGAAAACGCCTACTGCTTTTATACTGTATTCCAAAGTGAGATTCTGCAGCTCTCAAAGAGGTCAAACAGGACTAGACAAATTGAAAGTGAGTGTCTAGCAAAATCTACAAGGTCAAGGGAGAAATTTATATAATAGCTATGATCAGCTTGAAATACCATGAAGAATGATGCACATACCATTGTCTCAAGTAAGAACCAGTCTAAAAGATAACCCAGTTCAAATTCTGAAATTCATTAAATGCCACAAAACAAAACATGATACATATGACCCCTACTTTTAAGATCACTATATTTATTTCTTCTTCTTAAAAAGAGGTGATATAAAATAAGATGGAGCACATAAATTCTGGCTTTCTTAATTCAGTAGTATATAAAAAGCTAAGATTGCTGTGTTTTTTTTCCACTTTCTATGCTTACCTCCCACTAAGCCATTTTTATGAATAGGAGAATTAAATTGGCTACTTAAAGACTTTACACCAAAGCTCAGGGTAGGAAAACAAACAGAGACAGCATGTCTGAACATGAAAGAGAGGTACATAGAGAGGCACATTGTTTTGGACTGCTTCCCATTTTATACAGGGTGGGAAAGCCAGACAAATTAAAACAGGTTTCTCTAGATAATGAGTCATTAGCATGCTTTTAAAATGATGACATGTTTTCAAAGTTATGCTTTTCATGTCCAGGCCAACCATCTAGTTAATAATGGTTAGAAAACTACGGAGAAAAGAATAGCAATATTGTGAACTAATGCAGAACTCTTATATTGAGATGTTCAGAATTTTAATTTTTACAGAACATAAGAAGAACTGGTACATAAGTTATTCACTGACTCTACTTCAAAGATGCAACGGCCCAAAGTACTGAAAAATTACTTCATGGGCTTTCAATTTGGGCATATTTTATATGGTAGTCTTCCCACGAGATTGTCCTGGCGCAGACTTCAAACACCCACCAAAATTATGAAATGCCATCTTGATATGCTGGGGTAGTCTGTTGTTCATATCTACAGGGAAACCAGTTTCAAACTATTTTCTCAATAGAGATCATCAGCTAGCAATTACCATTACTTCCCAGCTAGATCTCACCTCCTATTGATCAATGTTTGTTGTTATTATCAAATGAAAAAAAAAACACACAGAAAAATTAAATATACATGATAATCTAGACCGTTGACATCAATCTTCCCTACTAATTTCTTCCCTACAGAAATTTAGAATTACAGATCTCCAAATTCTATTGATCATAATTGAGAGTTGCTGGTTTACAAAAAAAAAACCCAAATAATGTAATATAAGTTTAGTAAAGATCTAGCTTTGTCTCTAGATTTAAAGAAGCTTTATTTCCCACTGCCAGCCTTTCAATAACAGTTATTTGTATTACTTGCTCCTACAGTAAACATTAAATCTCCTGAATAATATACCTTCCTAGCAACCAAATTACTCCACAGGTATGTACAGATTTAAGATTAATTTTAATTTAACTCTTTAAAAACAGAGCCCTAGATTTTCCCAGCAGGGTACAAATGGAGAGGTTTTAATTTAATCCCTTTCTCAGGTACCAGAATACAGCAGAACATCAGCAATCTGACTCTAGAAAGGGACCGTTCCATTGTTCCTAAAGTAATCAATTGTAACAATGCAACTGTGGTTCTTCAGACTCCCAACTGCAATTTATTCTAAGGGTAAAAACAAGACCAATCAACTACAGATAACTGATATAAATGCCTGGGTTTTGATGTAGAGTCAAAGGTGTAGGTGTCAAACTGGAGGCCCGCAGGCTATATGTGCTCTGTGAAGGGAAAAAACATCACGAAATGTCACATGATGGCAACGTGATGTGGTAAGTTTGGCATCCTTGGTCTAAAGTGCCTGCGTGCTTTTTTTTTTTTTTTTGTGTATTTTCTATTCTCTGACCTAATCTGAAATCATATTCTGGTTGAAACAACACAATAAATTCAGCTGTAACAGGATGTCAGTTTTTGGCACGTTCCAATAACCATTAAAATATCTTGGCTTATTACAGTGTGATATTATAGAATTTATATCCAAACATTTCAGACTATACACGATTGCAATTAGATCATTGACTTAGGATGGAGTGTTTAGGAAAAACACTGACAATTCAATTAATTTTTCGTTAATATATTTTTCAAACATATTAATTGAAACACGATGTCATACATTCTGCACAAGAATGATAATATAGTAGACAAAAATGTTTCTCACCAGAGTTTGACGATAAAATGTGTCTTTGTGGAGTATTTTTATTCTCACTTACTCTCCTAGAAGGGAATACAATTTTAGATGGCTGCACATTCCTTACAGGAACAGGACTGCCTTTAGAAAAATCTTGTCCTTGTGCTGTGTCTGTTTTAGACAAGGAAACCTGCATGGTTTAATACCATATGGAAAAAACAAAGAGATGGGGAGAATAAATGTTGAAACATGTATATTCTTACTCTCATAATGCAGAGCACAAAGTAACTACTGTTAATGAAGCATCATTCAGTTGATTATATGTGCTAGTAAGGTCTGCCTCAAATTTTTCATACTATAGATACATACTTTTTGTTAATGATAATTATCCATGCATTCTTGATTAAGCAGAGAAGGCAACTAACAGTCATAAAAATTGCTGCACCAGTATTTCTGGTACTTAATTGTGTGTTTGGAGTATGTAAAGATAAGTACCGTATCTATTGCTACAAAATCATCTAATGTTGCAGTTAACTGTTTGTGGTAAGCATCAAGATTTTTCCCTGACATGCCACAAATGTCCCCAAATATTGTTGGAGTGAAACAACAGTTTTGTCCATGAAATTTCAGTTGTTCATGAAGTCCCAAAAAGTTTGGAACTCAGCATTCAGAGCAGAAGCAATCAGCGGGTGCTGAGGTAACCCCTGCTAGAAATCTAAATTGTAAATGTGCATATATATGTTTTAAATGTTATTAAATTCCAATATTAAGTTTGTAATACTAGCACTCAATTTTATACCAATATTTAAGACAGACTCATCCACATACTTTTTAATAAGCGTCGGCGTGTTTGCTGGAGCTTGCTAAAAATTCTCATTGCAAAACATAAGTGGATGCATATTAATCAAATGATTGGTTTGGTTTAATAATGCCAGATTATTTACTCTCTTTTTTAAATTACAGGGCAAAAAGATTTGCAAAATACAAAATGGTGTTAATAAATGCTGAATTGAAAACTAGGAAGTGTTATTTTGCAGCACTATGTTGTATTAACTGCATTCTTAAAACAACCTACCTTAAACCATAGATAAATTACAAAAGATTAGATGATTAGATTAGATTATATTATATTCAAATTGTAAGCAAACTAGCTCTTTTGTATTATAGTGGATGGACATACCAGATTTTTAATAAGATGTAATTTTGCAGCATAAGGCTCAATAAAAAAGATAAAAGGCAGTCTCTGCCTCAAAAAAACCCATGCCAACTAGTCTTGTGAGTTTTGTGTTAGCATTTCTCTTCAGTGTTTAAAGTAAAAACAGGCAGCAGCTAACCATATGTACTAACCAACATTGCATGGTAAACATCTAAGAAGGTGAAAAAGTACTGGACAACAATACATACAATGTCTCAAATTTTAAAAAATAATATCCAGCAGAAATCAGATTTTTTATTTTTTTATAAAATAAATTCTATTTTTAATATATAAATCTGGAAAGCTTATATGATCTTTTTGCTGACAAGGGTAAAATGAACTGGTAATTCCTAGGTTTATCAACTATAATGGATTGAATATGGAAAGTTGGGAAATATATAATGCAGTTTCAAAGAGAAAAATAATAAAAATTTAGCAATTAAGGAAAATTGGAAACTGCTTTTTAAACACTTTATCTGATTCTAGTACTTTTATTTTTTTTTTAAGTTTGTTCTTGTTTCTCTTTTAACTATGTAAAGCCATTAAATAAAATGTACATATTAAAAAACCTAGATCAGCATTAGCAATGTTTATAATAAATACTATTTAAAATACCTAAATCTTTCTGCCTTTCAAGCTGGCAACCTATAACCTTATAACCTCAGAAATAAAGTTCAGGAACATGCAACCAGTGAAAAAAATGGCATGAAGATTAAGAATACATACATACAATATATAATACACACATAAACTTACCGAACAAAACTGTCCTAGTCCATGGCATTTGTTTGTAACTTCTTTGGTAGATGTCTTGCTTGGAATCCCCATACAATCATTTGAATGTTTGTTTTCTTGAGCTCTCTGGCAGCTACTGACAGCCCAAGGCTGAATCAAAGTTTCTGAATTATCCATCCCTTCACTTGGTGACCCACCATAGTTCTGGGAACTCATTAGAGCCATAGGGAAGCATGATGGACTAAGATGTTTTGCTGTCTCAACCTGATCCACATTCTGCTTTAACACTGGTTTTGGAATCTTCTGAGAAATATTTTCAGAATAAGTTGGAGCATGCACACCTTGGCTAGGAAGCTGTTTATTAATATGTTGCTTATGAGTCTTATTCATAGGTGTTTCTGCTTTGGTGCCTTTATCCAAGTCCTTTTTTTTCCTCAGTGCTACAAACAAAAAAGATGGTTGCTTTGGCGAGGAAGACAAGGAGGAGGAAGAAGCAGTAGATAGTTGCGGAGATCTTGGAGTTGTTTTTAGAGCAGCACTGTCCTTACATTGTGACACAGGCCTGGAGACAACTTTTGGCTTAATGTTTTTAAAATTTGGTTTTGGAAAGCTCACAATTTCAGCTTTCCTGGCTTTGGTTATAGTAGCTGTAAGAGGAGATCTCTTTGTTGATTTTACTACAATTTGTTCAGGATTATTTTTAAGTGAAGGACTTCTGGGGTGATCTTTTACCAAGGAAGTATTCTTTCCAGGTCTAGATCCATCACCAGGATCATCTGGCATGGAAACCACAGCAAAAGTTGCATTTTTTGACCCCACTGTAGGAGGAGAAGTCAAGGTGTGTTCATTGGCTGGGGAGTTATAAACAACAAAAGTTGCTTGAGCGTTGTGCTCAGAAAGAGAAACTATTTCTGGCTTTGGTGTATCATTCTGTATTTTCTCAGATATTTCACTAGGTCCCTTCAGCAAGGCCTCATTTTCTTTGAAAAGATTCTGAATTTTGGTCATGTGCTCTTCACCTTCACAAAGTTCCTGTTCGGAATGCTCATCAAAACTTTCAATGGCTAAACAGCAAACACCATTTATGTCATCATCTATACTAGCCCCAGCCAGCCATTTAGTTTCATCTTGTTCAGGAGTACTATGCATATATTTATGTTTGTTTTTGCACATATCGAACTGTTCTGGATCTGATAATTGCTTACTGTAAGAACCAGCATCCTGCTGCCCTTGCTTTTCAAGCTGTTCACTATTCTGCGAAACTAAATCAATATAATTGATGACCTCATCTTCTGCTATTGAAAGGGGAATAGATTGCACATCCTTATCTAGATATATATCTGGTGCATTTGAATTGACAAAAACTTCTAGATTGAGAGAGCCAGAGTGGTATTCACAGGTGAAAGTTTCACCTAATTCCCTAGGAGTGATAGGAACATCTGCTACCTCATAACATTTACTTATCGTATCCCGCAAATTTACTATTCTACTTAAAGATTCATTTGTATTATCATCTTCCTGTTCTATCTGGGCACTTTGCATTTCAATAGTGTGCCTTTCCTTAGAGGCTAGGGGCACTAAATTCATGGGATCTGTCTGGCAATAAGACATTGATTTCCCACTACAATTCTGAAAAGGTTCCTTTGCAAGGCTTTCTTTGCCACAGCTCTCTGATTCCAGGAAAGTCTGATTCATGGCATCCATGTAAAATTGTTCCTTTGTAAAAGAATACTGTGTGGCCTTCAGGTCTGAAGTCCCCATGCAAATGTAATTACTGGCAGCTTTCGGCAAGTCTTGCTCTTCAATGTGTGGACTTGAAGCAATGGTTTTGAGCCCAGCTGTATCTTTAAATATTTTACAGCCTTCATGTTCTATTCCTTGGTGAGGATGACTAACAGTGCTTCCATTCAAAGATCCAATGGTGTTACTCACACATCTGTTGCCATTTTCATCACTAATGATTAAAGGTGACTGCAAGACTTTTTCCTCTACTTTCTCCACATTCATTTTTTATTCTTTCTGTCCTGTCATTCTGATAAACTGTAAAATTGTCTTGGTTTTATTTTTAAGAAGGTCCTCTTCCATTTAATTCATTTTTTATAACTGTAGTATTCCCAATTAAATTCTGTTCTGATCTAGAATTGGATAAATTGAAAAATTAGTTCAAATTATAATCTACAAATTGCAATGTAATTCAGGGATAGGGTAGATATCAGTGGTGGCGAACTATGGAACGTGTGCCGGAAATAGCACGCCAAACTGTCCCGCATGCCACGTGCAGCCCCGCTGGCTCTGTATCCCATTCTCACGCTCCGTTGTGTGCAGCCCCCACACCCAGTTCTTGTGCTCTGTTGTGTGCTAGCCAGCTGGCTTTTGCCGTGCAGGTGCACCGAAACCGGGAGCGCAGTGTCCCAGCGCACACACATGCTCAGAGAGCCAGTTTTCAATATGCACATGCATACCAGCCAGCTGTTCATCATGCACACATGCAGCCACGCTGGGATGCTGAGCTTTCGAGTTTTTACATGGCAAAAGCCAGCTGGCTAGCTTGCGGTGATGCGCAAGAAGGGGTACGGGGGCTGCGCACGATGGAGCGCAAGAATGGGATGCAGAGCCAGCAGGGCTGTGTGTGGATCACGGGATACTTTGGCATGCCCTTCCAGCATGAAGGACAGCACTTGATGACGTAAAAGGTTTTCCACCACTGGTATATATTATCCTAAGCACATATTTCTGAATATAGCATAGCATATTTCCCTCCGTCTATACTATTCTCTTGCCCTACAACCTACGGTCGCAAGAAGTTGCATACACATTTCACTGCATTTCGTACCATGTATGTCTGCATGTGGTGAATAAAATTTGATTGATTGATTGATAGCATACATGCAAAGAAAAGCTTACAAAACCCCTAATTAGGTTTAGAAGTCAGCGCAGAATTTATTGAACATTTTCTCATTTTTATTATTTTTTTATTCAGAATTATACTCAAAAGCTGTTTATCTCCCAAATGTGCAGTTTCCAGACAATTATATTTTTGAAAGAAAATAGTTTGATGGAATTTTTGATGGGAAAAATGGCAAAGGACACAATAATAATTATTAAAGGATAAGAATCAACTTAATTTCTCAAAGTACCAACATAGATCACTTTTGGGGGGGAAATAGAACAAATGGGTACAATATAGACTCATTCTTAAGCACATGTGTTTAAAACAAAACAGTTTGACCTTGAATCACTGTTAATGTTTAACACTCTTCTGATCTGACCCACAAAAATAGGTATTTATTTACAGAACTGTATCTGAGGACCAAGTTTTGAAGAAACCAGTATCTTTATTAATGAATACAAGAAGAATCCCTAAAATCTTCTGCATAAATTAGATTCTTTAAACTGAAAATGTAAAAAATTGAGATATAGGTATAAACCAGTCATTTTTCTTAATTGTCTTCCAGAAGTTTAGCTTAACTTTTGGAAGGTGAAATAACTTAGTTAATGTTTATCTTCTGCTCATGTTGAAGAAAAATGTTGCCTACATATTCTCTATCAGCCTGATGCCCTTCAGAATCAGTAGATTACTATTTGCATCATCTTCAGGAGATATAGCCATGGAAAGCTGGCTTGCTATACAGGTAGTTCTAGATTTACAACCCATTCACTTAGTGACTGTTTGAAGTTAAAGGGACACTTAAAAAGTGATTAATAACAGGTCCTCACATTTACAACCGTTGCAGCATTCCCACGATCACATGATCAAAATTCAGATGCTTAGCAATCTCCATGGTTGTCGCACCTTGGAGTCATGTGACCTTCCCAGTCAGCTTCCAACAAACAAAACAATGGGGGAAGCTGCATTCACTTAACCCCAGATGGTTCTGTTAACATGATTTACCATATTTTTCGGAGTATTAGATGCACCAGAGCATAATACGCAGTAGATTTTGGAAGAGGAAAACAAGGAAAAAAGGTTTTGGACTCCAGGCATCTTGTTTTCCCTCTCCCCAACCCCTAGAGGCATTTTACAGGCCTCCAAAACCCTCCGCATGGCTCATTTTTGCCCGCCAAAATGGTCCATTTTTGACCCATTTTTTGGTGAAAGCAAGCCATGTGGAGGGTTCTGTAGGCCTTCAAAATGCTTTTGGGAGCTGGGGAGAGGTAATACAAGACATTTTATCTTGGAGCAGTGGCAGAGTGATCTGGGATTAGGGGATATTTTGATTGAACCCCTGTCATGGTCGGATCACT
>JAEANM010016123.1:0-13380 GCA_017656035.1 Myanophis thanlyinensis
ACATTCTGGTGTTGTTTCTAGCCTAATCTTTATTGCCCTGTTTACAGAAACTGCCCACCCAGTCACATGACCCCCCCCCAGCCACACCCACCAAGCCAAGGCCACACAACCAGTAGTAAAAAAAAATTAATTCCAGCCCAACTTTCAAGGGAGGAACAAAAATACAGCATCTTTGTCTTGTAGGCAAAATATGTTTTTGTTAAATAAATAATAGGCAATCGTAATAATCATACATATGATTCCTGCTATGAACTTCCTGGTTCACAGTTACACTTTTTTCAATACAGTGTGAGTTCATTCAATGGGTCTGGGCCAAAGACACAGTACAGTCTGTCACAATCAATAGCATCCAACTGGTATGGCATTCTTGAGTCCAATGCCCCTTTGCATAGTTATCAAGAAGATTTCTTATATATAACCCGCATGGTATATAAGCCATAAGATAAGCATAAGGTAAGCATAAGATAAGTTCTGTTGGTCTCATGTTACTACCACAGATATGGGAGAGGACACTAAGTTTCAGACTGTTGTCATTCATTCATTCATCCATCCATTCAATTCGATTCCAGTTATTTGCAAAGCTGCCACCAGAACTTAGCATCTGCATTAATGGTCATAATCCCTGGCCCACAAAAAAAAATGTTTACTTGTTTGTAAGCAAAAGGGAGGACTATGCAGATAGTATCTTAACTCAGCAACATGGACAATCTAAAAACAATGACCCATGCAAAGAATATCTTTCTGTTGCATAATGCTGTATGATACTGCATGATGTCTCTGTTTAGCGTCTCCTAGTAAAACAGAGCTTTGGACCTCTGGTTCTCTTATTCTATGTTATGTGCTCTATTTCACAGATCTGCTAATATTGTGCCATGATTCAAGGAAGAGCACAGAGGCTTCTATGCATTTGGCAACAATATATTTCATAGCTCAGTGACTGGCACTATGTTAAAAAGGTGACTTTCAAGTTTCTCTGCATTCATACTTTTACAACTCATGCTTTCCTAGTAAACTAGGCCCACAGCAATCTATCAGGATAAAATGATCAATAAGCCTTTAGGCATACATATAGAAATAGAATACTCAGTAATGAGCAAGATTAAAATTGAGCTACTGAATTCCTATTGGCCTACTACACTGTCTTTGCTCAGTGGTGAATTAACTGTGATTGAGCAATGATTGGCTGAATCTAGATCCCTGCACAATCCAGATTTGCTAGCATATAAACAATGCCATCTTGAACATGTTTTCATTTTGGAGACACAGGCAATGTGGGAAAATGAGGATTAATTTTAACTGTGTTGGGAATGATTTGCAGATTGAACAGATGGTGGTATAGAAGTTCCTATTTTGTAATTCCAAGCAATACTGCTCAAATGCTGGTAGATTTATTTGTTTAAAAAAAATAGAAATTTTTTCCCTGTGCTAGAGCATCAGAACTCCATACCTTTGAGTAGAAAAAGTTTTTTTTATTAATTTTAGAATTCATTATAGCAGCTTTTCCCAACTTGCCATCCAATAGATGTGGTGGGCCCTTAGCTTCTGAGAATTGTCAATCACGATGATATATTGGGTGGGAATTCTGAAAGCTGTAGTCTCAACATATTTGGGGATGAGCCAGGCTTGAAGTGGCAATTATAGAAGCAAATCAGCTACGTGGAACTGGTTTGTTTGAGCTGGCAATCACTGAGGCATCACCGAAAGATATCTTGAGGTCTTTTTCTATCCTTAGATAAATATAAGCATTCATCAGTAGGACAAACATCTGCAACACTTTATACATGTTTGCTGGAAGAGAGAGAATTCCAGCCTCCACCAAAAGGTGAATGTCATGACCTAAGCAGTTCCTTCCAACTGTATATTTGTATGATCTTATCAGGGAAATGTAAGAAAGTGAGGAGACAACAGAAGGCTTAATGGAAGATGTCCAACTAGTTACATTTATGGGTTGTCTTGGATGAAAAAGAACTACATAAATGGAAGAAATTGTTAAGTTTCCTCTTTTTCATATCCTCAAATGCCAATTCTCAATTCAACTATCTCCCCCTCCACACACTCATCCATTTTAATTGAGTTCTCAGTTGGCTCTCAGACCCCTCTTATTTAATGGACAGAGCAAGCTGATTTGCCCAGTACGTTTTTCAAACTCACACAGCTCTGATTCCTACAGAGATTTACTGCATTTCTATTCCTTCTCCTTGAAAGAACCTTACATGAACTAAATCAAATGAAAAACACATGAGCTAAAAGCAGCAGGATCTTGCCAGATATCCTTCTCCGTCCAAAACGGCGAACTTGTAGTCAGTTTGTCCTTTCATGTGTTGTTTTTTCTGGCTCTGTGACCCAATATTTTTTTTTTACTACGTGCAGTAGTATAACAACATATTATGCAATTCTGTTTTCCAAGGAGAACACTGTGCAATTCATGAAGTTTACTGAACCAGTTTTTCCCTATAGCAAATCAGCAGAATAGATATACCTACGTATCAGACTGTCACAACAATGAAAACCCTTTTTATCTTAGGTTGATGAATGTTATTTCAGTGGTTTTGTATGTGGGACTGAAATTTTATTTTAGATTTGCCAAAGCTGAGTCTTGCAGTTTAGGCTCATTTATACAATATGTAAAATTCAAATCAGGCTTACTTATACTTACAAAGTTGCTAAGTTGAGTTGCAACTATGTGATGCAGTTCTTAGTCTGTTCAAATAAACTCTGCTTCTGGCATCCAAAATTAATTGCTATATGTGATAACTGGTTTCCTGAACATTGGTCTTGCCCTAAATATTCTCATACTTACCGAAGGAACATTCACATTTCTGCATATTCATCATAAAAATCTTTTAAAAAATTATGTATACTGTATAAACAATTAAATATGTTTACTTCTAGAGTGTTTTATGCACAATTTCAATAAATTTTGAGGCAGAACTTCAAGACTCTAATAGGGACCTATAAGTGACTACATTTTTACTTTTTCATAGTTTACTTTTGTTGGGTAGTTTTCATTTATTTATCAATTTAGTGACATATTTTTTTAGAAATGAACGTTTTAGAGTGGTACATTTCACTTATTCACTGTATGAGGTTGTAACGGAGATAGGCAGATTTTCCATTTTCTTTTATTCTTAAACCATGATAGAAAGCAGTCTTCAAGAACCTGTCAGAAATGAAACAAAATAATGAGTGATCTAGTGGGGCTCACTTGAATTCAATGTTCAAGCACAGGCTAAACAATCTTTTGAACTTGTGTATGGTATAAGAGTTTGGATTTAGTAGCTTAAGGGTCCCTTCCAATTTCATCATTCTATGAAAAGGGTATATGTAAGCCTGAAGTTTATTCACACCACACCCAGGGTATATGCCAGACCAGTGTCTGAACTAAATGAAGAATTACTGTCTTATGCAACAATTGAATAGCATTTCCCAATCAACTATGTAGGTTTGGCCCATGAGTTTAATATTTGGATGATTATTTAACAGCTGGCATCACCAGACTTAGCATTGCTTTTAAGGATTCTGCTTCGTGACAGTAAAGCAACACCCTCACATATATTATTTGGCTGCTACTATTTATTCAGGCATAGTTATTCTGTACATGAGTCTTTCCTAAGATGTGGTGGATTTTAACTTCCATTCAAAGGACACCAGATTGAGAAAGCTTGTTACATTACATGAAATTCACTCTAACACATCCAGTATAAAACAAAGCTGTCTTGCATTCCTTCCACTTTCATCTATATCCAAGAACAGAATTTTTTTTTCAAAAAGTGATTTACTTCTATTATTTCTAATTGTTCAGCTCAGAAAGCATTAAGGACTCCACAATTTCCAGCCTTCCCTTTTGGGGGAATGTTGCTAAAAAGGAGATTGGGCTGTCACTGCAGATGGCCACAGATGGAGTGAATTATCCAGGCTCCTTCCAGTTGGCTTGGATATGGCATTGAGACAATTTTGACCACACTTGTGGTTGATCTCTGGTAGGATTAGGATGGGTTCTTTTATATCCCTTCTGCCCCTCTTTGATCTCTTAGAGACATTCAGTACCATCAATCATGGTCCTCTTCTGGAGCAGTTCAGGAGTTTGGGGAGAGGGGAAACATAGTGTTGCAGTAATTCTGCTCCTTGCTGGGTCAGTTCTGGAGATGAGAGACAGGTCCACTCCTAATTCCCTGCTCTGAGTTTCCATAGGCCATCTCCCTCTCTCCTCATTTAACATCTACATAAAGCCATTGGATGGTACATCCACTCCACACAATCAAGTGATCATGGAGGGGTCTGGATAGGAAGGAACAGGCTTAATCTCAACAGGAACTGACAAGGCTGATATACTCTGGATCCCTTCTAGGTACATCTGATAGGACACAGTATACCTTTTTTGTTTCTGTCCTATTCTACTCCCCCCTCCCCCAATTCACATGGTCCCAGCTCTACCTACCTTCTTAAGGCATTGAAAACCTGAATTTTCCCCCAGAAAGTTAGGTAAATCCATTTAAAGATATTTGGATGCATAAGCTGCCTCTGGCACAATATGATTTCATTGCTGATCTTTATTTTGTTGATTTTTTTAAAAAGCTCATTGTTAGCTGCTCAGACTTGCATGGTGAAGGGGCAGCCGTGTATGTGAATAAACTTTTCAATGGTACTGTAATGTCATATGAGTAATTTTATCCATCATTTAATTAGCTTATTGACAAACTCCTTAACTGACAGTGCCATATTTTAATTTAATATTACATTGATTTCATTTGAGGTTGAATCGGAGAAGTCATCTTTAAAAAGTTCAACTGTCTGTACTTGTTGAGCACCAGCTTTTGGTTTTATTATTTGTTCCAAAAGCAAACGAGTTGTGCAGACAGATTCATTATACAATTAAGAAAGTCGGAGATGAGAGATGAGACCTGGTCAATTGGACAACTTGGAAAACTCTAAAGGTCTCCTTTTTGGTTTAAATATTATGTTATTGTAATTCTATTACACGTTAGTATTTTAGTATCAGTGGATTGCTAATTCATGAAGTATACTTGCATGAATATCTATTTCTTGTTATTTTGGAATTCAGGTTGGTTCTATGGAAAACAACATATAAATAAAACATATGATGAGCGTCTAGTAAATCATAACTGTACCCTGATATGATCTGGATTTAGATTTATCATTAAACTGATTAGTTCAATAAAATATAGGTGGATGTACCATCAGTTGCACTCTCAATAATACAATTTTCCTTTAGTTGATATAGAAGGGGACATGTCAACCATTAGAATGAGGAAAAGATACTCAGCAGAGACAACAATGAGCTGTATGACAATGACAACGACAATGAGAATAAATTGTATGGTTCACATGTCAAAGTTTGTTTCTACCCAGAGATTGCTGCTTCTGATTCAGGGCAACTGAAATCATAATATCTCTGCATCACTTCTATAAATATTTTAAATTAATATATACCTCTTGCTCTATTAAAACATGTGCATTATTATGCTGTTCTTTATACTTGAATATTTAACTATTTAAACATGAAATTTCAGTATGCTTTTACTCTCAATTTACTCGCAATGCTTTTCTTTGCACTCAGATTTTTACTTAATAGCATAGTTTCACAATAACCTAGATAAACAATTGCCCTTTTTCAGATAGAGAGGGTCAAGTTATTTAGGAAATAAATCTGCCCCACCTCCTGGCTATTATGTCATCTTGCTCCCCAAATTAATGTACCTGCCAGAACTCTGTCTCAGCATAACACCTGTTCATTTTCTATGCTATCTATGTTTGCATGCTCCATCATTCTGGAAAACTGCAAATCATCAGTCCCATTATCATTAAAACATAAATGGCAGTGACTAAAATTGAAATTATTTTAAAAATGAATGGGTTATGCAACCCAACAAATAAAACCAATGCCAGAACATCTTTCAAGTGAGAGCAATTGCCAATTATGTAAGATCAAAGATGAAATTGCAGATCTCATTAGTGGCTGAGACAAAATTTCCCAAACTTTGTATATGCAATATTACAACAGAGTTTGCAAAAATTGTGCACTGGGATTTATATAAAAAGTTGGGCTGTTCTATTAACAAAAATGACTGGAACCACCTCCTGAAAATGTCTTAGAAAATGAAGTCTAGATCATGTAAGATTCTAAAATGCAGATCAACAGATACTTGAAACACAATAGTTCAGACATTAATATTATTGAAATTAAAAAATGTGGGTCATAGTTGGAGCAATATTCTGAGGTAAGGCAGCCATCCTTAGGTATAGAAAAAGTAGCAAAATATTAAGATTTTCAAATTAAAGGATTTGGAAGAAAAAGCCAACTATAACACCAAAAGTAATTAAAGATATTGCAACCACACCAAAAGGATTTACCAAAGATTTGGAAGTTTTAATTTTACTGTATTTGATATCATTGACTTTACTCATCTGAGTTTGGTTATTGTTTCAGGGTACTGAGTTATAAACCTATAGGCTATGAATTTCTAATTTTCTCTTGGACCTGAAGGCTAGTTCTCTAATGTTGGGTCAATCAGCCTCTCTTGCTCCAATTCATCTCAGGTTGTTGTAGGGAAAATAGAAGACAGAAATTACAAGTATGTATTATTGTACACTGCCTAGATTTATGATATGTGCAGCTATATAAATGTTATAAACAAATACCACCTTGAGTTAATTAAAATAAAGGTGGTATAAAAAGAAACAAATTTCTTGCTTGCTTTTTTTAGGACTTCTAACTTTTGCCACAAAGTTATCATGGTTCCTAAGCTCTTGGTTAGAATTCAGATCTTAGAAAATAACTAGTTTAAAGACTGAATGAATAATAGCAGTATTAATGAACATCATCCTTATTTTCAAGCAATACAGGTAAAAACAAAACCTGAGAGAAAGGTGTTGTTTTAGATTAGTTATAGTTTTAATTACAATTAACTTATTTACAGGTTATTGAAATCTTCCCCAATCAGATAATACTGCTATATTACATCAAGTACTTGGCTTTTGCCTGCATGCCATTTATTTGTGCCTGTCAATCAATCAAAATTATTGGTTAAAAAACACACCAGAACACACAATTATGCTATCTGGTATTGCAATTTGGAAGATATTCTCCATGTACAAAGGGTTGGGGGTTTTTTTTTAGAAAAAAAAAATCTTGCTTTCACATTTTACAATTCATCTTTTGAACACAATGTGTATCATACTCTCATTCATGACTCACCCATCTCTGGATTTTAAATCGGTAAGATCTCTGTGCTATCAGGTATTTGCAGGAGACAGTAGATTCAGCTGGCGAAAGTGGTTTACGCGTCATCCTAATCCCTTGTAGCTGTCACAGGTTTTTAGAGTACTTCTTTATGTTAGTATCTCCTGTGCTGTTGACCAAGAAAGGAAAGTTGAGGCAGAGAGAAAGGTCTTGTCAGAGCTATCTTATGAGTTCTTGGTAGATGCAGGATACAAAGGGGCAATTGTAGCTGAGCCACTGCACTGTACCAGCTGAAGTTCAAACTCTGGATCTATGAAGTTGCAGTAGCTTCAGAAAAGGAAAAGGACAGGAACAACCAAATCTTTAAATTATCGGAGGTGATGGGATTTTCATCTGTCTGAAACAGTGTCTGTTCTGTTGGCTGACGGTTTCCCCATCCTTCTTAATAGGTTACTTAAGGCAAATGCCATTTCAGGAAGTTCCATGGAAACATTTACATGACTGATTGTCCTTATTGAATAATTGAATTCCTCCTTTTTGTTAAAAAAAAAATCCTTATTGCATCTGTGATGAATTTTTATGAGTTTCCCTCAACAGCATAAAAATAGAAGACAAATTGGAATAAAATATATAAATCACATAGTTTTCATATGACTGTGCAGTGCAATTGTTGGCATTGGGAATCAGTGAGTAATGCAAGAGGAAGAAAAAGTGTTTCATTAATGTATTGAGCAACATGTTATATCACATATATAGTGAAGCAACAATTACTATAACTTTTGAGGTTGTTTGAGGAACAATAGTGCTGCTCTCTGGTGGCTTATCAGTGGAATGACACCAAGTAAGAAAACTAGATCTACCCCCCTCGCCACCCATCCCAGCTTCTCTGGTTTGATAAGCTTATCTTTAAAAAAAAAAAGATGCCACTTCATTTATGCACATCCTTTTGCCTTTGTTACTTTGTTACACATAATCTATTAGAAGAAAAGAATATTTTGGATAAAAGTATCGTTACTTTTTCTTCTTCATGTCTCCCTTCAGAGAAATTTGGGGTAGCTCTATTAGACATGGTGGGCGACCTACAAGCTGTCCAGATTTTACTGAACATCAGCTCCTTAAACTTCTCAGAACTGGTCATGCTTTCTAGGAAGGCTGAGAATTCTATTGGTGAAATACATTTCCCCGCTTTTCTACAAAGCACGGCCAATTGTGAATTGTATTTCCTCAGCATCTAAATCTGTGTTTGTCAACCTTAACCGCTATAAGATGTGTGGACTTCAACTCCCATAATTCCCCAGCCAGCTTGAATTCTGGGAGTTGAAGTTCACATATCCTAAAGTTGAAAAACATTGATCTAGATTGTTGTAGGCTGTTTAATTGATGTGCATGTTTTACCTTCCTATTTATGGACCTCAGGGAGTGGTACACAGAGCAGCTCATCTCCCAGAGATTGTAATGGGACAAAGGAATAACTTTGAAGAACAGGAGGAAGAATTGTAACCAAAACAAATGGTTAAATAAAAGAAATTAGAATCTGAACCAGAACTGTAACCTGTAACCTGAAACTCTCCTTATGAAGTTCTTATGAAAATAAGGGCAGAGAGATGGGAAGTTTCTTCAGACTTGCAAAAATATGTTACTATAACCTAAAAATAAAAATAGTATTAGTATTAGTATTTATTAACCTAGCCTACCTGAAAGGACTGACAGATATTAACAAATGGGCATAATTATGTAAAGGTAAATAGAACGGATGCAGAATTATTTTTAAAAATGTTGAATAGTCTGCTTTTTCTATATGTTATGCTAACAATCCCAGCACAGATACATCGCATGGAGGGACAATAGTTGACCTATAGTTTAGAAAATAGGAGATATAAGCTCAAATTCTAAAATGTGTGGAAATAGGCAGAAGCAGTCAGAAGGCCTGAGGAATTGATTTGAATGTCTTTGGCAATTGGAGATGGCATCAACTACAGAATATTCCAGTTTAGACAAAACTGCTGAGGAAATTACATTGAAAAAAAATTATTGAAAGTCATCTACTTTCATAGGACATAGTCCAACAAAGGAGATGTTTATCCAGGATTTCTTGATTGCTGACCATTAGTCCAGGCTGGCTCTTTTTACACTGCGCTGCTCTGAAGTAAACAACCAACCAGTACTGAAATTACATGTTGTTTGTAATTATATGAATACTATGCCAGGGGTCTTTCTGAGTTCCACAGAAGACTAAGCACTCTTTCATGATAATAGAGGGCAGTCATTTGTGAAGATCATATTTGGTTATAGGAAGCAAAACGGAAAGGGTCAGCTTCTTAAGTGTTTCAAAATAAGCAAAGGTCCCATAAGCTCTTTAATTGTAACCGCAATCATGTTATTTCTGTTTCATTACAGTTTGGTTACTCTTATAATTGCAGGAAATATATCATTATAAATTGATGAATCTACAGAGACAGGCATACAAAATAGCTAAAAGGGGGGGGGGAGATTTCTAGCCGCTTAAAATTCTATGGATTGTCTTAAAGAGTTATTTAATTGACATGCAAAGTATTTGTCTCTTTTCATGGGTTTGGGTCATGCCCTTATTATCCAACTCTCTAATGAAAGAATTACCAATATTAATTACTCAAACTGTCAAATTGTTTCATGTGTCAAATATCACCAGATTACCATCTGTTTAAAAAAGCATGATATACATCCGTTCTCAATATGTAATATCAGAAGGGGAAGTGATAAAGGGAAAAGATCTATAAAAAGATCTTTTAAAAGGAAGAGCAGGAATTTAGGTAAGTTTTACTCAATTGTACTAAGAAAATGGAACCGTATGAGAGATAATGCAATTCTTAAGAGAGTGATTTAAACCACAAATACTAAGTATGCTAAGCACTTTGATCAATGAAATGCCACAGGAGTTTAGAATGTCTGAATGTTTGATTCATATCTATATAAATGTTTGAATGACTAAATGTGAAATAATGACTATTAGTAAATGTTTCTTATAAATATGAATGGTTTTTTAAAAAGCATGTCAAAGGAAGGAGAGGACTAATATTTGCTGCTGGAAAGCTCTGCTGAGTTCCATTTTATTTCTGAAGATCAGTTCTCCATCTTTCTTGTGTCTGTGTGAGATACATATACATATACACATTTTAAAAGACTAAATAGATGAGAAAGGCTGAGATTATAATAAGGGTATAAATAAGGGATTATTTGGAAGCATGATAGTTTTGGGATTTTTTTTTCCCAGAAAGTGAAAGATTAAGGCCAGATGGGGCCTCATGTCCATCTATATTGATTTACTACCTAGCATCATAGTCAATCTCACCCTTCAGTTTCTGCATCAGCCCCAGATGTCCTGGCTAAACTACAGCATATGCATTAGGAAAGCATCCAGATTTTCCTTCACAGGCTTCAAGGGGGAAAAATTGGGAGGAGGAGAGCCCCAGAGTGACCCCATTGTCTGTCAGCTGCAAAGGGTCAGTGCTAATGCCATGCAACTGTTCCTTTAAACTCAGTCCAAAAGACATAAGCATGGTGTCCATGGCTAGTCAAATCCTTGGCCTTTTCTCCTTTTATTTTCAGTTGATACCAATCCATAAGAAGAGTTTCTTTTTGGCCATCTATTGGAAGAATCTGGTTCAGCTACAACAAAAGGAACATGGGAACAGAAACATAAAAATAAAGTATACTTCTATTGAATTACTGTAAATCATTGGTCCATTACACATAATATCATCAACACCAACTGGCTGAGGCTTTCCAAAATTACAGGAAGGTTTTTTCTCCCAGCCTTTAGCTAAAGATGCCAGAGAGTGAACCATTGACTTTTCATGGGTGAAATGTGTGCTCTGATCATTAGATTATCCAAGAAGTGTCAAGTTTCAAATCTTAATGTGAACAGATCTATAGGTTTTTAAAACACAAAGCCACGGTACTAGGTTTCTTGTAGAAGCTGGACTTGAAACAGATATAAGGCATTCGGGGATACAAGAGTTTCTGATAAGTGTTTATTGTAAAAATGTAATTGTGAATGCCACTGTGAAAAAATTGCAATTGCTGCTATGTGTTAAATGTAATTTCTATTTATAGGAAAATCAAGGTTCAAAGTCTTACACTTCTTTCTCCCATTTGTGCAGTGTAATAGGCTAGAAGGTATATCAAGAGAAATGGATTACATCTGCTTCTTGTCCTGATAATGGCCTGATCTGGTGTAAGTCTATTTGCTTATGACTATGTCACATATTGGAAGAAAAATATTCTTCACCTATTGCTCTGGAAAGCACAATGAAAGATGGTGCTTTCCAGATTTGCATGATAGTTATCAGTTCATGCTTCTAGGCATGGGTAGCCACCAATTCATACTTCTAGGCATGGGCACTGAGCGAGCAAACATCACTGTTGAAACATGTTGGTATCGGCTTTCACAACTGGTATCAATGAAGTGATCAGTGATGAGTTTTTGGGCTGAATGGCAATAGCCTATTTCTGAAGATACCAGCTGGAAAAAGTGCTGGCAAAAGAAGAAAACAAAACTAGAGCACAGCTATTTAGCTAAAAGCTCATCACTGAATCATTGATGAATCCTTCTGAAGGGTTGCAAACAGGATAGTACAATTAATCATCTCTTAAGAAATAAGGAACAAAGACTTCCTACATAATTCAGTTCACACTTTAACTCCAAATTTACATCTCCCTTCAATGTACAATTCAGTTCAGGATTTGTATTTCTCCCAATTTTTGAGCCAATTAATATGATTTGTTTTTTAAAAAAGTACACATTAAGGATATATACAACTAAAATGTGTAGATTATTGGGAGGTACATAAAACTTGTAAATAACATGGACAGATATTATCACATTCTTCCCTGCTATAATTTTCCTGCTACAATTTTATTATAATATATAATAATAAAGTGTTCTTTATGGAAGTTTCTACTGAATTCCAAGTAGTGGCCCCAGAGACTTTTTCTAAACCATTGTTAGAGTTTAAAAGATTATTGAAGGTAAAATTCTACTAAAAATATCAGTTTAAACATGATTGGGTAACAGCGAAGAGTATTTTGTGTTGAACTAAAATTTTATACAACTGATTCCTTCCAAAGTAACAAATTCATTTAATTTTCCCAAGTAGCATTAAAATTCAAAGTCTGCACTACACATAGCTCAATTATCTTATATGAGATAGCATTTGAGGTTACATGAAAGTTCTGATGATGACTTGAAGCTATGACCAATTAAGAATAAAGATTATAAGTTACTTTGACCAATGATCACTATGAAGCTCAATCTAGCAAATATATTTTATATATATTTTACTGAAATACTATATTTTACTGTTTGCCTGCTGCCAAGAATTGCTTTTGGTGAGATAGATGGCATATATGTTTAATAAACAAAAAGGGTCATATAGACCTGAAATTATCAGAAAAATAATGAAATTGTGCACAGATGAACTTTTTCTTCTGTTTTAAAAATAGGGCAAGTAGATAGTTCAGGGAAATAAAAGCACTTTAAAAAGTTTCTGGGGGATTTCAAGCCAGAAACTTTTCAATAGTTTCCTGCTTTTGTTTACTAGGAAACTATTATAACATTTCTGGTAAGGAGAGTTTTATCCTCCTCCACCACCACCACCACCTCCCCCTCCTCCACCACCTCTTTCTTCGTCTTCCTTCTTCTTTCTTCTTTCCTCTTTCTTCTTTCTTCCCGTTAGGAGTCACCACAGTAAATCAACTGCCTCCACCCAATTCTATCCTCAGCATCCTCCACTCTTGCCCCAATCACCTTCATGTCCTCTCTTAGCACATCCATTTGGCCTTCCTCTTGACCTCTTGCCTGGCAGCTCCATCTCCAACATTCTTCTACCAATATAACCAATCTCCCTCCTCTGCATGTGTCCAAACCATCTTAATTTGGCCTTTCTGACCTTGTCCCCAAAACAGCCGGCCTGAGCTGTCCCTCTCATATGCTCATTTCGAATCCTGTCCATCCTGGTCACTCCTAAAGAGAACCTCAACATCCTCATCTCTGCTACCTCCACCTCTGCCTCTTATCTTTTCCTCACTGCTACAGTCTCTAACCCATACAGCATATCTCACTACTGTCTTGCACACCTTTCCTTTGATTCTTGCTGACACTCTTCTGTCACACAACACTCCTGACATCTTTCTCCACCCAT
>JAEANM010016124.1:0-13378 GCA_017656035.1 Myanophis thanlyinensis
ACCGGTTCTCTGAACTGCTTAGAAAATTTACTACTGGTTCTAGTGAACCTGCTAGAACCTGCTGAATTTCACCTCTGAGCCACGCCCACCCAACCGGTGATTAGAGCATAGAACTGATTGTTAAATTATTTGAATCCCACCACTGGATATACCTATTTATTGTATGACAAGGTTAAAATAAATGTTGATTTTAAGAATCACTTTGTTAGATGTGCCATTCTAAGGATTTGGATCAAATATAAAAAAGTATAAAGATACTTTGTATGTTACCTTAGGACAGGGGTCGGCAACCCGCGGCTCTGCAGCCACATGCGGCTCTTTTGAAGCTTTGCCGCGGCTCCGACAGCCGGCAGGATTTTCAAACCTCCCCCCCCCATTTGAGTGGGATACGGAGGCAGGACGTTGTTGCCTGCCCACGAGGAGGAGAAGGAAGTGGTGGGCGACAAGGAAGGGCGGGCGAGGGGAGGGAAATGGCGGGACGGCGTTGTTCCTTACACTGCCCGGAATTCAAACTTTCATCCACGCTGCCAAGCCAGCAATGCCCTCGCTCAGCTCCCTTCTTCAACCGCCGTGATGTCCGGAGCTTCGTTGCCACAGCTTCGCCGGTTTTGGCCACCCGCTTTGCCGCCAAGCGTGGACGCTGCCAGCCTGCGAGCCCCGGCTGCAGAAACTGCCCGGGGGAGAATCCCCCTCTCATGGGGGGGATCCAAATCTTCGCCGGCCGCACCAGGCTGCATGGAGGTCCAAACACTCCGCCATGCCATTGCCAAGCCAGCGGAGGTTTCAGAATCCCTCCCCATGCGAGTGGGATACGGTATCTCTGCTGGCGCCCCCCCCCCATTTGGGATATCTTCACCGGCGGAGATATGAGATCCAATATGTGCAAAGACATATTGGAGTAGGATTAATATCTTAATACAGAAAATTCTTAAAGTGAATATAGAAAGAAAATCAGAGATTTTCTTTTGGGTTTAATGAAACAAGACTAGGGGGAAAAATTCAGAACTCTGATGTTATATATATTGACAGCAGCAAGACTATTCTATGCACAGAAATGGAAGGTCACCTTGACCCCCACAATGGATCAATGGCTGCAAAAATGGATGGAGTTAGCAGAGATGGCTAAATCGACTGTTTTCATCAAAGAAAAAAATACAAATACTTTTATTTCTACTTGGAAACCACTTCTGGACTTTGTGCTTGAGGTGAAAAAAAATGAAACTGTGATTTTGGGTTTTACCGATTAGATAGAGTTGTAGTTATAGAAATAGCTGGTTTCTATTATTACGAAAAAGTAAAAAGTTGAGGGTAGTTTTTAATGCCTTATTTTACTGCACCAAAGGAGTTGGAAGTCAATGCCTCCCCCCCCTTGCTTCTCCCATTATCCACTTTCCTTTTTCCTTTCCTAATTTCCCTAATATTTGCTTTTGTATTCAGTGATGAGTTGCTGCCGGTTCAGACCGGTTCTACTGAACTGGTAGTTCTGACAATCAGCTGGCCCCATCCACCCACCCCGCCCTATATTTCTTTCTTTCTGGCTCAGTTGATTTGTGCAGCACAGCTGATTTCCACTCCTCTGCCATTCTAGTCACCAGGACTTGCCTGTGAAAGTAAGTAGCTGAGATTCCAAATGCTGCTTTTTGGACGCTGTGCACAAGCGTGGTAGGCAGAGTGTGCGCTCACAGAACCTGTTATTAAATAATGTGCAGCCCAACACTCTCTGTATTATTTTTGTATGTCATATTATAAATTAATTAAACTTGAAAAATATATTTTTTAAAAGTTATGTTGTAAAAATGAATTTGAAATCATGTGGTAATGGTGAGTATATTATTGCTAAATTTTATAAATTGTTATTGAAATCATTATTGAATTGGAGACTGAATTGCATGATACAAAGAATTTGGGATATAATATAATGATTCTACAATGGGAAAACGTGTGGACAAAAAGTTTACAATTTACGCTAAGTTATAATCTAAACAATTTTTAAATAAAATGATGTACTGTTGGTATTTAATACCCAATAAATTATCAAAGAATTAAATGTGTATTGTAAAGAAGAATTTTTTTTTACCATCTTTTGTGTTAAAAAAAAGATGATGATAAAGCAAAGAAATATTGGAGTAAAATTCATATTTTAACACATAAAATTCTTAAAGTGAATATAATAATTAAACTTTTATTGTAGACTTAATGAACAAAGAACTTGAAAAAAATTCTGGAACTTTGCTGTTATACATGTTGACAACAGCAAGAATGCCTTAAGTATAAAAACAGAAAGATACTTTAATTCCCACAATGGATAAATGTTTGGAAAAACTGATGAAACTAGCAGAGATTATTAAATAAACTGCTCTAATCAAAGAAAACAATATATCAAATTTTGTTCCTACTTGGAAATTGCTTGTGGATTTTGTGAAAAAAAATTTTTGACTTTGGGTTTTGCTGATTAGATAAGTTTGTTGTTATAGAAATGGCTAGTACAGGTAGACTTCAACTTACAATCACAATTGAGCCCAAAATTTCTGTTGGTAAATGAAACATTTGTTAAGTGAGTTTTGCCCCATTTTATAATCTTTCCTGTCATATTTGTTAAATAAATTACAGCAGTTGATAACTTAGTAACCCGACTGTTAAGTGAATCTGGCTTCTCCATTGATTTCGCTTGTCAGAAGATTGCAAAAGGTGATCACATGACCCTGGGTCACTGCAACTGTCATAAATATGAACCAGCTGCCAAGCATCTGAATTTTGATCACATGATTATGGGAATGCTGCAAAGGTCATAACTATGAAAAACGGTCATGTCACATTTTTCAGTGCTGTTGTAACTTTGAATGGTCACTAAACAAACTGTTGTAAGTTGTGGACTACCTGTACATATTAAGTATGTAAAAGATTGAGGCCATATATTATCATTTATTCTACTGTGCTAAAAAGAATAGGAAGTTAATGCTTTTCTTTCTTTTCCCCCCCTTTTTCCTCCCCCCCTTTCCCCACTATTTTCATTTTCATTTGTATTTTATACTTTGATAAGTTTAATAAAATTATTATAAAAATGAAAGATTTCTAAAACTGATTCTCACTGCGTATTTTCCAGGGTTGTAAATATTTCTCATATATTATTACTTCCCTTAAAGTAAAAATAATTAAAAACAAAGCAAAATTAGTCAGCAGTGATGGTCTAGAAACCAAGAGAAAGTAAGTTCTAGTCCTCCCTTCCCATAAAAGCCAGCTGGGCAGTTATTTTTTCTTCTTTTATTTTTTTTAAAGTTTTTTATTTTTTAAACAAACATATAAAAACATATATACACAAACAGACAAAACATAAAAACATATAAACCTAAAAAACATCATCCAGTTCTATGCTTACAGAGTGTCAGTTGGTTACAGAAAAAAAAATTTTGTGCCATTCTTTTACCGTCTTCACTTATAGTTATGTATAAGTTATCATTTTGTTTATCTTAATATAATTCATATCTCACCAATTTATTTATATTCTTTTGACTAATCTATTATTCCATCGTTTTATACGAGATAGTTCTCAGTGTTTAAAATTCTATGTTCAACCAGTGGTTATATATTTTGTATTTGCAATCTATGTCCTTGTATTAGTCTTATTTATAAAAAATTAACAAGTTTCAATAACTATATCTTTCCATCTAACCATTGGTAAAATAAATCCCATATTCTATAAGATTGTTTATCCTCTTGTTCTCTAATTTCAAATGTCAATTTGCTCATTTCTGCACAGTCCATAATTTTCTTAATAATTTCCTCCTGCATAGGTGTTTTTTCATTTTTCCAGTTCTTAGCAAATACAATTCTCGCTGCTGTTAAAACATTGGCAGTTATTTTCTCTTTTACCTCCCCATATTGAGGGGAAGGTAAGAGCAGAAAGGAACATGTTCACTGCCTTGAGTTATTTATAAAAATAATAAAGGCAGGACATAAATAAATAAAATATGTCCACAGCATGATGCAAATAAAACTATCAAGGCCAATTGATTGCTACTTTTTTTCCCCAAAATGTAGTATTTGAAAGAAGTAATTGCTTGATCTAAGTTAGGTGTTGTGGAGAAGTATATTATATATATACTTCTATGATTTAAAAAATAATTAAATAGCACTAGCACTTAGACTTATATACCAATTCACAATGCTTTCCAGCCCTCTCTAAACAGTTTACAGAGTCAGCATATTGCCCCCAACAATCTGGGTCCTCATTTTACCAACCTCGGAAGGATGGAAGGCTGAGTCAACTTTGAGCCTGGTGAGATTCGAATGGCCGAATTGCAGGCCGCCAGCAGAAGCAGCCTGCAGAATTGTATTCTAACCACTGCACCACCGTGGCTCTAAATTTATTTAGATAAAATAAATTAGATGAATTTATACATTTCAAACTTATTGAGTGCTTTATAACAGTCATCCTGTCCCTGCCCCCAAGAAAATCCAATCTTAGAACAGAATAGATTTAATGAGCTAGACAGGACCTTGGAGGTTTTCTAGTCCAGCTCAAAGAGGAGAACCTATACTATTTCATATGTGACTGTTTAGAGTCTTCTTAAAAACATCCAGTGAAGGAGCGCCCACCATTTCTGGAGGCAAGCGGTTCCACTAGTTACGGTAATTGTTCTCACTGTTAGAAAGTTTCTCCTTGATTCCAGGTTGCTTCTCTCTTTGATTAGTTTCCAACCATTGTTTCCTGTCCTGCCCTCTGGTGCTTTGGAGAATAATTTGACCCTCTCTTCTTTGTGACAGCCCCTCAAGTACTGGAATAGTGCTATCATGTCACCCCTAATTCTCCTTTTCTTTAGACTAGCCAAACCCAAATCCTGCAGCCGGTCTTCACATGTTTTAGACTCCAAGCCTTTGATCATCTTAGTTGCTCTATGAGCTTTTTCCAAAGTCTCAACATCTTTTTTGTAGTATGGTGACCAAAATTGGTTGCAGTATTCCAGATATGGTCTTACTAGCATTTTATAAAGCAGTATCAATATTTCACATGATCTTGATTCTATGCCTCTATTTATATAACCCAGGATTGTATTAGCTTTTTTGGCTGTTACTGCACACTGTTGGCTCATATTCAAGTGATCATCCACTAAGACTCCAAGGTCCCTCTCACGATTACTGCTTTTGAGCCAGGTCTTGACTAATCTGTACTTATACCTTTTATTTTTCCAACCAAAATGTAAAATTTTGCTTTTCTCCACACTGAAATTCATTTCATTGAATAGGGTCCATTTTCAAGTTTGTCAAGATCTTTTTGGATCCTGAATTTGTCTTCTGGGTGTTGGCTATTCCTGCCAGTTTTGAAGTTTTGACACTAGTCATCTGAAAATTTGATGAGTTTCCCTTCTATCCTGTCATCTAAGTCATTTGTGAAGATATTAAGATAATTTGCCTAAGATGGAGCCTTGTAGTACCCCACTACTTACTTCTCTCCATGTGGATGTAGTACTATTAAGGACTACTCATTGAGTATGATTTTCAGCCAACTACAAATCCATCTGGTGGTTATGTTGTCAATTTCACATTTTTCTAGCTTACCAAGAAGTACATTGTGGTTTACTTTGTCAAATGCCTTACTGAAATCTAAGTACTATGTCCACAGCATTTTGTTGGTCTATTAATTTAATGAGATAAGATTGGTTTGGCATGATCTGTTTTTAATAAACCTGTGCTGACTACTAGTTATAACTTTATTTGCTTCTAATTGTCCGCAGATCTGTTTTTTTAATTATCTTTTCCAGAATCTTCCCAGGTATTGATGTTAAACTGATTAGTCTGTAGTTTCCTGGGTCTGTTTATTTTTTCCTTTCTTGAAGATTGGAACTACATCAGCTCTTTTCCAATCCTCAGGTACTTCCCCGGTACTCCAGGACTTTTGAAAGATATAATGGTTCTGAGATAACACCTGCCAGTTCCTTCAAAACTCTGAGATGTAATTTGTCAGGTCCTGGTGATTTATATTTGACAAGGACAGATAGGTGTTCCCTTACTATTTTCTTTCTTATTTTAATTTTTATTTCTAGTTTGTCTTTTACAGTAGTTTTTTTTTTTACATTGAGCTATAATTTCTTTTTGTGTGAAGACTGATCCAAAAAATGAGTTAAGCAGCTCCGCTTTCTCCCTACTGCCTGTTACTTCCTTGACATCTTCTCTCTTTAAAGGATCTACTGTTTCTTTGACTTTTTTCTTGTTATTAATATGTTGAAACTTTTTTATTATCTTTGACTTTTGTTGCAAGTTTGTTAATTCTGTGCTTTTGCTTTCCTGATTTAATCTTTGCATGTTCTAGCTATCTGCTGATATTCTGCTTAGTTATGTGTTCCTATTTCTATTTTTTGTACCTATGCTTTTTGTCTTTCAGTTTGTCCAAGAGATCTTTGTGCAGCCATGCCAGTTTCTTCATTAATTTCTTGTTTTTCTTTTTCAGTGGTATTGCACTTGACTGGGCTTTTATGATTGCATTTTTCAGTTTCCCATGCTTCTTGAGTTGTTTTCCCCTTTAGGATTTTTATCCATGGAATCTTCACTAGGCTGTCTCTGAGTTCTTACAAAAAGATATTTTAAAGTTTAAAATACTGGTTGGATTATTTTCTGTTGCTTGTGTTTGAATTATATTGAATTCCAGTATATTGCCCCTGTATGGAGATAATAATCTATTATATTGTATAATCAATATTATTTTTTTATTATTTATACTCAGGAAATAATTAAAACTTCTGTTATAAAACACAGAGATCCAAATAAAAGGCCATGTGGTAGATGTGGATACCCAATTTTCCACAGGTATATCTTGTGTGACAGCTGAGGTCTTTCCTCAACCAAGTCCTGCAGACTGTCATCCATACTCTCACCATCTAGCAACTGGCTCACTGAAATGGGCTCTATATGCGATTGTCTTTGAAGATCTTTCAAAGTCTACAAATGCAGCAGCACGAGTAGTAATGGGCACTTATTGCTATGTGGGCTGCATAGCTATAAGTTGCCTTCTGATAATTCAAGGTGCTAGTTGTTACCTTTAAGTCCTTTGTAGCATATCACCTACTTATCCAAGGGACCTTTTTTCCACTGTTTCTTGCTGTCTACTGGGTTTGGGAAAAGGATGCATTTTCAGTCACTTCTGTTAAATGTTTGCCATTTTGTGGGATTAAAGAAGCTGTCTTCTCTGTCATGGTTCCCACCCTCTGGATAAGCATCTCCCCAGAGATACAGCTGGCATCCACTCTCCTGAGATTTCAAAGAGCCCTAGAAATTGTCTTTGGTCTCTGCTCTGGTTTAATATATATGAGGGGGAATGGGGGTGTTTCCTGCATTTTAATGGCTGGTTTTAGTCTGGGCAGTTTTGTTTTATCTATGTTTTTAATTGTTATAATATCCTTAATTTAATAAATGAACTATTGGCAATTTTTAAACTTTAATCAGAATTAAATTTATGGGATGTAATTTTACTTTTATGCATTATTATTGGAAAAGTTTCATTACATTCAGTGGTGCTTACTTTTGAGTGCAGTGGTACAAATTGTACAAGCAGTGTATTTTAAGAAAAAATATTTATTTATTAGGTTTTTATCCTTCCTTTTACTATGTAACTCAAGGGGATGAACACATCTAATACTACTTCCTTTTCCCAAAATATCTTCAGCCAACTGAAATGAACTTTTTGGCTTCCATAGATAATCTTGCAAAAAATATTCCTATTCAAAATGTTATTTTAGCACATTCAAAAAGCTTGGAAAAATGAAAATGTCAATGTAATTATAACAGTCTTTATTGAGTTCCTGTTGTAATGTGAGATTTTAAAAATTGGAAGCATCATAAGTAATTATTTCACTTGCCTATGCAAGAAGGTCCCATCAAGGCCCACAATATTTCGATAGCTATATTCTTTCTTTATTGTTTTCAGCCTTTTGAATTAGATTTTGGAACTTTATTTTTATCAACTTACAATTACCTAAATCATATTTACAACTCTAGAACTTTAAGAAAGTGTCAAAGTTATCACCGAATTGCTGCAATGGCTGAATGAATATTGCAGCAGGTGGACAAATCACATAAATCTTATGAAAAATGGTAAGTAATTATTCTAGCAATCTGAATATATGCAGATATTAGGATAAACCCATCCATCCATCTGAACCTTCAGATCTCTCTCAAACACATCCATGTTTTCTTGAAAAAAAATATAACAAAGATTTTCTTGTGCAGTGGTTTTTCCATTTCCTGATGTAGCTTATTGTATTGCTGATATTTCCTGGCAATCTCCCACTCACGTACTAGCCAGGTCCAATATTTAGTTTTTTAAGATCATGAGATCATCTAGTGCTGCCTCCTGGCAGCAAGAGAGGAGTAATCATTGGCTATGTTAGTGGCTGCTTTACAAGACTGAATCTGCCTAGTCTACAATATAAACAGTAGTGGGATTCAAATAATTTAACAACCAGTTCTCTGTTCTAATGACTGGCTGGGTAGGTGTGACTGGGTGGGGATGGCCAACTCATCACTCACATCGAGGGGTGCCTCACCTTACCCAGCTTCTCCTCTCCTCTCCTCTCCTCTCCTCACCATGCCCGGTCCCGCCTTGCCCAGCCGCTCCCAGCCATTCCTTGTCATGCCTGGCCTGGCCTCGCCCGACCCCTCACTTGCCTCCCGGCTGCTTGCCTGCCTCACCTCCCGGCTGATCAAAGAAGTTGATCATTGTTAGTATGCTCAGAACAAGTGCTACTTACTTTTAATTCAATGAATGAAGCCAAAGAGAAGGAGAATCGGTGAATGACTACATTGCTGAGTTACGCATGGCTGCCGAGCAATGTGAATTCAACGACTTGGAGGACAGACTAACTGACCGGTTAGTTTGTGGGGTGCGAGACCTCAACCTCCAGCAGAAGTTGTTGGCTAAGCCAAATCTGACATGGCCAATGGCTGTAAGCATCACAAGAGCTGCTGAGTGTTCACGGAAATCAGCGGCATCGATAAGGCACCAACAGAAAACGGCGGGAAGCAAACACCTGCCAAAACCAAAAAGAGCGGGAAGTGTGCACAGACTGAGTAAAGAGAGCAGCGATGACTAGAGCAGAGAGGAAGAAGTTCATCGAACAGATACCAAACAACCAGTGAAGCGTTGGGACAGAGGGGTCTCCTCCGGATGTGGGGGAAAACATTCCCACGCATATTGCAGATTTAAAGACGCAATATGCCGACGTTGTGAAAAGAAGGGACACTTGGCACGTGTGTGTTGCGCAAGCATGCCAGCAGCCCTATCCGACACACACCCCGTTAAGACACGAGAAACTGATGGAGACTCCAATAGGGAAAAAAGTAATTGGAGATCCAAACAGAAAACAAACCATATTCGAGTCTGCCTGAACAATAAACAGGGCTCTAAGAAAATATAGGTGACAATCAGGATTGAGGGAAGTCCATGCGAGATGGAAGTGGACACAGGGTCAGCCCTGACAATAATCGCGTGGAGAACATTGCAACACATGTTACCGCACATACAGAAGAAACACCTGAAGCCACAGACATCAATCATAAATGATTACCAAGGGAAGCGAATCCCTGTCGTAGAAAGAAAGACTGTTCAAGTAGAATTCAAAAAGTTCAAAGGACCATTAGAGCTGACTGTCGTCGAGGGAGCCCTACCCAGCTTATTGGGGCTTGAATGATTCCAAGACCTGGGACTTCACATCGAGAGAGTGAACAAGATCCACCTGGCAGCACCAACGGAGAGAATCGACAGACTGCTGGAAGAATTTGCAGAACTGTTTGCCGATGGGTTGGGCAAGTATAGAGGGAAACCCATTTTGTTTAACCTAGACCCAAACATCACCCCAATATGACTCAAGCCCAGGCGGGTTCCCTTTGTTCTTAAGAGCAAAATAGATGAACAAATTGATAAATTACTGCAACAGGGCATCTTGGAACCAATAGAACACGCGACCTGGGAGACCCCAATAGTGACCCCCATTAAGCCAGACAGTTCTGTCCATGTATGTGCTGATTATAAGTGTACCCTGAATAAGGCAATGCAACAGAGTGCTTACCCCATGCCAGTGGTACAGCATCTATTGCACCAGTTGGGTAGGGGCAAAATATTTGCAAAATTGGACCTTGCTCAGGCATACCAGCAATTACCGGTGTACACTAAGACAGCTGAAGCCCAAACAATCATCACACACCTGGGCGCATTTAAATGCAACTGGTTACAATTCGGGGTTGTTCCAAAATCTCATGAAGCGCCTTTTAGCGGGTCTGCCAGGGGTGGTGCCATATTTTGATGATATATTAATATCAGCTTCGTCAGAAAGTGAATTAGAGCTAAGACTGCGGAGCGTCTTTTCTAAGCTGCAGGATGCGGGCCTCCACCTCAAACGAGACAAATGTCAAATATGAGAAACCCAGGTTGAATTCCTGGGATTTCTCATAGACGCTGTGGCATACACCCAACTGCTTCTAAGATAGAAGCGGTGCAAAACGCACCCACACCTAAGAATCAAGCTGAACTGCAAGCATTTCTGGGCTACTTAACTTTTACAATGTTTTCTTGCCCCATAAAGCCTCCGTGGCTGAACCATTACACTGTTTATTGGGGGAAAAAGCTACAGTACGTGGGTGTGGGGCCAGAAAGAAAAAAAGGCATTCCAAGCCATCAAAAATTTATTGGTATCTAACCAGGTGCTGGTGCAATACAATGCCACTCTGCCCTTAACCTTAGCATGTGATGCTTCCCCTTTTGGGGTGGGGGCTGTCCTAAGCCACGTACTGCCTAACGGAAAGGAAGCCCCCATTGCATATTACTCTAGAACACTAGCCCCAGCCAAACAGAACTACAGCCAAATTGACAAAGAGGCTTTGGCTCTAGTGGCTGGGGTCAAGCATTTTCACGAATACCTCTATGGGAGACACTTTACGCTTATAACTGACCACAAACTGCTGTTAGGCATTTTGGCGGGAGACAAACCGACCCCCCATTCTGTCACCACATTTTACGAGGTGGATGGTATTTTGGGCGGCATACAATTACACACTGCAACATTGGCCCGGGAAGACCCTGGCACATGCAGACACATTGAGCAGATACCCATTGCCCACCCCAGTTGAGGACCCTGCCCCTGCAGACGCTATCCTGTTCATCAAATAATTCACCCCTAGCATTTTAGCTGCATTGGACATTGGCAAAGCTACATCCAAATATAAACTTTTGGCGCAAGTTTCGTGCTGGGTGGGGAGGGGGTGGCCAGACTCGCCAGTAAAAGATGAACTATGACCATACTGGCTGAGACGTCACGAACTATCCCTGTTGAAGGGTTGTGTGTTATGGGGGGACTGGGTAATAATTCCAACTGTATTAAGGAATGACATATTGACATTGTTGCATGAAGGGCACCCGGGGGTGGTGAAAATGAAGGCGCTAGCCAGGAGCTACGCCTGGTGGCCTAAGATGGATGAGGCCATAGAGAAGTGGGTGGCTACATGTTCCCCGTGTCAGGATTCTAGACCAAATCCCCCAGCTGCCCTTTACAGGGAATGGGAACAACCGAGGAGCCCATGGACACGCATCCACATAGACTTCGCAGGGCCCATGCAGGGTCAAACTGTTCTAATAGTAGTGGATGCATTTTCTAAGTGGCTTGAAATCGTATGAATGAGTTCCACTACCTCCGAAGCCACTATTAAGGCGTTAAGGCGATTGTTCGCCAGCCATGGACTCCCAGATGTGCTGGTTTTGGATAACGGGCCACAGTTCTCTACAAACACTTTTGAAATGTATTTGGCCGAACAAGGAATCAGACATGCCCTAGTTGCCCCATATCACACACAGAGCAATGGTCAAGCGGAGATCATGGTAAAGTTAGCAAAAAGTGCTTTAAAACGTATGGGGGAAGGGGATTGGCAACCCAAAATAGATGCGCTACTTCTGGTGCAACATGTCACCCCCAACTCAAAAACAGGGAAGAGTCTGGCCAAGCTGTTAATGGGCCGGAGACTGAGGAATAGATTAGATAGAATACACCCCAACTATATTCAAGAGAAAGTTTCCGATGAAACAAACAAACAAAGAATTCGGGATTGGGGATAGAGTCTACGCAAGGAACTACTCAGAGGGCCCCTTGTGGGTACTGGGAGAAATAACTGCTATTACAGGTCCCCGGTCTTATCAATTGCAGGTGCAGGATGGCCAAGTGTGGAAAAGACACTGGGACCAAGTCCGTAAAAGAGTAGAGCAACCAGAGAGGGAACTCCAATGGGACCAAGGGACATTGCCAAACCAAGACCCTGAACCCTTTCACTTAGCTGAAACTCCGGATTGTTCCAGCAATGCCTCCTCAGCATTGGGCCCAGCCGCACCCAAAACAAAGTTCCCGAAAGTTCCGGGGGCTGGGCCAGAGGCGGCAGCAGACCCGTCCTTACAGGTCGCTGCCGCAGGAGAGAATGAGGTGCGTAGGTCCAGTAGAATCCGGCAATGCCCTGTTTACCTCCGTGACTACGTCACGAGTTGATTGGTTAAACATGTTCTAGGAGGGGAGGGGTGTAGTATATCCATATAAGGAGGTGTAAAGGAGTGGAGCTTTGGCAGGAAGAAAACAGAGAGCGGGAAAATCCTGCTCTCTGATTGGTTAAGATATGCTGGTCAAAAAGTATAAAGAGCTGTCTTTTCTGTTAGTTTCTTGTCTTGCTCGGAGTGACTGGCAATTGTTACAAATAAAGAAGACTGTGTTTGACTAAACCAAGTGCCTCTGTCTCGTCTTTGCCCACAACAAAACACTGGAAGAGGCTGAAAAGAGGGAGTCGGGGAGTGTCGGCAAACTACTAAGAGCACGAGTCCTGCCCAAATTTCCTGGGATGGCTCCAGTATAGCTACTGTGGCCCATAGCAGTAGTCATGTGGTTTGGATGGTGAAAAGGAAAAGGAAAGGCCGAATGACGCAGGTACAGAGAAAGGGAGCGAGTGAGCCTCCCTGCTCCTGCTCCCCTCCCCTTGGATGATGCCACAGGGTGAAGTGGCTCTGGTAAGCTGGGGCAAGTGGCTGGGTGGTGAGACAAGCTACCTGGTGAGGAGAGGCTGGGTGGGAGGGGCGAGGCTTCAGCTAGTTTTCTGAACTGAGCAAAAAGTTAGCTATCAGTTCCAGTGAACTGGCTGAATCCCACCATAGAAAAGGGCTGGTGCCTATCCCACAATCCATGTCTTTCCTGTGGAGAGAGAGGATTCTCAGCAGGCTTTGTCATAGACATGGATTGTGGGATAGGCACCATCCCTTTTCTGTGATGGTCCATGCTTTTGAACATACTAAGGCAGGGGTCGGGAACCTTTTTGACTCAGAGAGCCATGAAAGCAAAATATTTGGAAATTTATTTCAGTAAGA
>JAEANM010016125.1:0-13378 GCA_017656035.1 Myanophis thanlyinensis
CCCACCTTCCCAACTATCCCTAACTTATTTCCTACCCTACCCTCCCATTTTGCCTTAACTTACTTGCGGTTGCGGGCGGTCGCGTAAGCATTTCACTGCATATCGTACCATGTATGACCGTGTATGTGACCAATAAATTTGAATTTGAATTTGAATTTACTTAGAAAGCTGATTCTCCTGGATCTTTCAGTAGGCTTTGATACCATTGATTGTGAGATATTGCTAAGAGCATCTTATTGTGCACTGCATAAGGGGCTCCATTCCTATCTGCAAAATCTCCACCACAGAATAGTGTAGGAAAATTTCTGTTCTTATCACCAGGTTCCGAGATCTACTTCAACATTCAATGTTCATATAACTTGTGGAAGTCATCCAGATGTTTGGGGTGTGACCTTCAACTCCAACTCTCTTTGCCGCCTGATTCTAGAATCTAGATTCATTAGTTGCACGATAAGGAAAAAAACCAAATACAGATTAAATGTAGGTAGTATAATAGGTGAACCTGGGGTTCAGGGTAACTTTCCCCAAAAGTAACGATGCATACTGTATTTGCCCACAAAAGCTATTCACCATTTAAACATCTTTTTAAACAGCAGCAAAAAAAAGCCACCTTTGAATAATTCATTCAGCACTCATTCATTCTTGGTCCTACATTCTCTTCTACGATATTCAATTTAATTTTATGTTTTTCATGACATAGTTAACCCTCATACCATGTAACAAAACGAGCAAAACCACCAGTAGCCTCTCCTGTGAAAGATTTAGAAAAAAAGTCAGGATGGAAATCATGTCCCAGCACTTCTTTTGTACATGCACCTGTATGAAAGTCAAAATGATGGTCAAGAGTTTCTCAAGAAGCATGAGCATACACTCAACTATAATGAATGTGGGAAATTCCATTTCAATTGGGTCAAATGCTGAACATGTTAAATGTTAGTGTATCTACCCATCCATGTAAGAAATGTCAACAACAGTAACAGAAAAATCAAACTTCAAGGAATCATTCAAATTTGTGTTTCCTCAATTAGGTTTTTTTATTTAAGGAGATAGCAGCCTCCATTTTGTTTAGGGTGGGTGGGTAGTTTTTTCTATTCTCTGAGACAAAAAAACAGAAGGCGGGTGGGAATGAAAATCTTCAGCCAATAACAGGGATGGATCCAATCAATCTGAAGAACAAGCTAGAAGCTAGTTTCAGTATATGTTCTGTTTTGTTTCATGAATTAAGATCTGGGTTGGGTGAGTGTATTCTGGTGTGCGTGTGTGTGTGTGTGTGTTTAGGATCCTATGGCTGAAAATAACATGTAATCCCAGGGCTAATAGTGACTGAGTTCTGTCTGTTCAGAAAGCATTTGTTCATTGAATCTTCTGCAGATAGAATGCTAGAAGGTTATTTTATTTATTTATTTATTTCATAAATTTCTATACTGCCCCCCTCCCTAGGGACTCGGGGCAGTGCACAGCCATTTAAAAAGATACATAAAAAAAGTTAAGATATAATTAAAAAAATTAAATCATGACCCAAATTATAGAAGTAAAAAAATCAAAATTTTAAATAAGTCAATTAAAAATTTAGAAACAAATTTAAGACCCCGTTAAGTGTTAGGCCAGACCAGCTTGCTGAAATAAGTGGGTTTTTAATGCGCGCCGGAAGGCCTGCAGATCCGCAATGGTCCGAATCTCCGGGGGCAACTCATTCCATAGGGAGGGTGCAGCCATAGAGAAGGGTCGTACCCTCGGGGCTGTCAGACAACATCGTCCCAACAGTGGAACCATGAGGCCTGCCCTGTGGGAACGCACCAGTCAGTTGGAGGCTAACGGTGGCAACAGGCGATCCCATAAGTACCCGGGTCCTGAGTTTACAAAACCAGATATATTACAAGGAAAAATTGATTAGGTTATACAGTCTTGGAAACTGTGTATGTGCATTTTGACCACATATTTCATGGTAAATCAGGGCCTCTTCAATGCCCATGATGTTGCTCCTAATTGCCTCTTGATAAGTGGGAGATATTGCTCTCCGTTTGACTGAAGAAGAAAAGCATGAACATCTATTCTGGTTCTGCTATATCCTATAATTGTTCATCGTTATTCCTAGGCTCAGGGAATTCTTACTAGTATCATCTTCTTTGGATTGAAAAATCAATATATATTTTTTATTGCACTGTACAATTTATTGAACATTTGCTGCAGGTTTTCAGCCAACACTATGGCTTTTTTTGCATAAGAAGTTTGCACCCAGCCAAGCAAGAAGTACAAGCAATGAAATAAATTACTATTTTATAATGTATACTGCTTTGCAATTCTGGAAAACAGGATTGAAAATCTGAAGGCACAGGTGTTGTGCTCGTGTTTCTGAATGTTCTGAAATATCTTTTTAAATGCAAAATACTGCATAACATTTATTTGTTTGACTGATGAAATGTAAAACACCATTCCATCCCAAGAATAACTATTTTACTGAATTAACTGTTTCTCTTGTATGAGCTTAACAATATTCTTTTCTTCTATCTGATTTGGATAGCACAATCAGCTTAAAAGACCTGTTGCACAAGGTTCCACCCAGCTGAATGCCACTTACTCAAGTACACACCTGTACGCTTGAGCAATTCCTGCTCATTTCAGCAGGGCTTAGGCAAGTGATGTTATTCAGAACCATTATTCTAAAATATGCAAATATTTGATCCTAAAGGCATGGCAAAAAACATGAAGAAGACTAGATAAACAGCAAACATCTTTGCTTTATAGCCTCTCTTCTCTAACTACGCAACAGGCAGACATATGCCCACAGACAAAAATCATTATTTTCCTCTACAAAGGAATTCTACCTATTCCCCCTTCCTGTAATGGGAAGAGGAGGAACAGGAGGAAGAATTGCAACCAAGACAAGTGTGATTGGACACACAAAGAATTTGTCTTTGGTGCTTATGCTATCAGTGTACATAAAAGGAAACGATACATACATCAGGAATTATAAGATGCAACACTTAATGATAGTCATAGGGTACAAATAAGCAATCAAATCATACTAAGGAACAATAACCAGTATAATAAATATGTGTGATATATACAGTACTGTATGTACCGGTATGTATATATGTATGTATATATGTGTGTGCATATACATATATACGAACACACACATAGAATGAAATCTAAGCTGAAAATACTGTACAGTTTTGTAAATGAACTCAAAAGGGCAGAATTTCACATTCCTCCACCCAGACTAAATGCAATATACAATGTATAAAGCATATCACTAAGTGCTCTGACCATCACTGGGACCACTTTGGCCTTGATTTTCCATATCCTCTCCAGTTCCTTCTTCAGGCCCTGGTACTCATATTCCTTGGTCCTGGTATTGCTGTCACTTGGTACCATTCATATATGTTGTCCCTGCCCTGCTACTGTCTCTTCAACTGTGTTTGAGGCTTCTCTGCATAGTCTGTACCCAGGATTCTGTATAGTGTGGTAGATTCCCACTTCTATTGATTTGGTGCTTAATGCCTGTTCTTATGCTGCCATAATCAGTGCCTTAGTGCCCTCTTTTAGTCCAGCACTTTTGTAAGATTTCCCAATATCTGCCACCTCTGTTATCTATCGATCTTACATTCCATGGCATTTCCTCTGCTTGATCTTCCTCCTATGTCTGCTGCAGCCTCAGGCATTCTCTCAATAGCTTATCTCTGGGTGCCATCTTATTGATATATTCCTGGATGCTCTGAGTTTCATCCAGGACAGTGGCTTTGACATTCACCAGATCCTCTCTCCGGGTAGTGTACAGTCTCTGTGTATTGGACATCAGGTGGAAAGATTTGTACATGGGATGAGTTTCCAGGTCTTCATATCAGCAACTTCTATCTTTTTCTTTGGCTACCTCACTAGACCAGCAGGATAGCTGATGACTGGTAGGGCATATATCTTGATGGAATGGAGCTTATTCTTCCCATTGAACTGGTTATTCAGGACCTGTCCGATCCTTGGTTGTTGCTATCTTCTTTGCCTCCTCCTCATAGTTCCCAAGTGACTCTGGGATACTATGCTACTTGTAATTGCTCTGTATGTCTGCAATGTGGCCTGCTGGTAATTCCACCCCATTAGTTTTACGACTCTCCCTTTTTTGATTACCATCCAGCCACACGTGTCTAGCCTGAATGACATCCCAATGTCTTCATTGTAGACTCAAGCCAAATGGATCAATGAATCAGTCTCATTCACTCTACACATCATACAACGTGATGTCATTCACATATAGGAGGTGGCTAATGGTAGTTCCACTCTTAAAATTGTACCCATATCTAATCCTTGTGGTTATCTATCTAAGGGAGTTCAAGCCTATTTAGAAGAGCAGTGGTGACAGTGCACCACCTGAATATACAGCGTGCCTGATGGCCACGTGTAAGCTGTTTGGAGTTGACTTCCAATGTTGTCTTCTGCAGCCTCGTTGAGTTCTTGAGGAAGGTCCTTAGTGTCTTATTGACTTTGTATTACTTCAGGTATGGCTTTCCTCTAGTGAGTCCAAGCTGTGCTCAAATTGATCTGTCTAGACCTTGAGTCTTGGGCAACTGCTCTGACTATGAGCAACTGGTGTTTTGAGCCTTTCTGAACTGGGCTTCTGTAATGGCCCTATGGTACTATAGCTTGGTGGCTATGATGCCTAATAGAACTTTCCATGTTGTGAGGTGGCAGGGTTATTGGCTGGCAGTTGGAAAGTGTTGTCCCTTGTGTGGGGTTTTCATAATCAGCACTATCCTTAGGATAACCAGTCTGGTGGGAGCCTGCTTCCAGCTGTTGGTTCAATTGTGCTGCTTGGCATTCATGTACTGCTTGTAAAATAGACAGATGTAGGTGTAGAGGTAGAGGTAGATATTGATCCACAAACATAACACATACAAAACATTTTAATCACATTTTCATTGTTTTAACAGGGATAATGAATGGAATGCACTTGGATTCATACTATAGTGGGTTTTCTGCATGAGAACAATGTCTTTTCTTTGCAGAATATAAACTTATCTGAACATGCGAGTCCAAATACAGGCTAAGTGAGGCTTTCTCTTGAAACATGCTATTAAATTAACATTTTAAATCTGAATTTATGATTGTAGCACACTGAAACCAAGTCATTTAAAGTTGTTGTTGCTTTGCTTTGGGAATAAATAAACATAATTGGTTTTACATGTTACAACATTCCCCTCAAAATGTAAAAAGAGAAGGGATATAATAAACAAGGATTTGGATGCATCAGGCATAAACACAGCTAGGCTAATTGGACTTATATTTTTAAGAAATAATATAATCCGAAAACATCCAACCTTCCTAACCCCTGCTGAAATCAATTTTTGAAATTTAAGCCATGATGTGCCACTTTAAGGAATGAGCAGTTGCTTGGCAAAAGAGCTCATGCTAAAATAAAGAGCTGAGTAACTTAATTATTGGATGGTTTTATATGATTTTACTTTGAAGCATGGCTTTGGTTCCATCTGCATGTAGTTGCACCACTGACAGGGCAATTCATCATTGTTTATAGCCTTCCCATTTCTCACACGTCTTCCATCCAAGCAGTACTTTGATAGTTTCTCACCACCATTGCCAGCAAGTTTAATCTAATATTTTGGTAGATGGAGTCAACAGAAATACATGAAACTGACATCTTCAGTGCAATGTTTAATCTGGAATTTCTAGGAAAACACCTGACAGTAGCTCTAAGGCAGTAAATGTCCATATTTCTAACGTTTCCATATAATTTAAGCTAGGATAGCTATTTCTAATTGCCGATCTATGGAATTCTGTAAGCTGCATAGCTACTCAGAAATGATTACTCAAATATATTTTGAGAGCTGTCTATTTCCACCAAACTATCCCAATGACTGTCAGATGAAAGGATGCTTTTATCCTCTACCTTTTAATTAGACTTCTATAAGGGGCACTGATAACCAACTGATGTTTCTAGAACTAGCTTCCACAATCAGTATTCATGAAAGTGTGATTACATTGCTAACAACAAGAAGCACAAACAAAGGATATTTAACATTCATATTAAACCCAGGGAGTTATGGGGCAAAAATACAACTCATTACTCAGTATAAGAACTTAATTCAATTCTTAAAATCTGTTGTTAACACAGCTGAAAAAAGTCTTGAAGAATCTTTTAATTAACGATAGCTTATTCACATTCAATCTCTATTTTTAGCTATATAGAAGCAACAAGCAGTTCCAAAATAAATTACTGCTATTTATAAAAAAAATATTTTTGATAAAAATCTAAAAATTTTATGTCTCATATGTTTTAGGTATATATTCACTCTGTTAGTCTATGATAACAAAAAATCAAAAGGGGTCCAATGGTACCTTTTCCATCTAACAACTCTTATGAAAAGATGTAAGTTTTTGTGAGCTGCAGCTCACCTCATCAGCCTCATAGAATGGTTAAACTGATGTAAAATCTAAACTGTGATGAGACAAGTGGTGGGGGAGGGATATCATTTTTCTAATCAAATGTAAGCAATATAACTTCATTACTAAAGATCTGAAAGTGAAGAACCCTTTGTAGACTTCATAGGCTAGCCAGAGCCTTTCCTATCCCCTGGTTTCCTCTCACTTTAAATCCTAAAGATGGGTATCTTCTGTGTGTGTTTATGACTAAGTGAATTCTTTACATGTGGCATCTCCAAAGCTGTTCCAGAGAGATTATTTCTCTAGGACTGGTGAGTAAAGGGTTGAATTTCCTATCAAGTATCTTCCGCAATGCCAAATGCCAGTATATTATTTACAAAGTTGCTTTACATAACCTCAGAAGCACTTTGATTCTAAAACTAATCGTTGTTGCTAAACTTCATGGGTAAGGTTTAGGATATGCTAATTGTAAGTTCCTGCCACTTTCTCAATTGCTCTCTGTTGCTCTAACTATGTAAGAAGTAAGAAGTTCACGCTACCCAGACATACCGTAGTACTTAGTCTCCACAATCTGTTCTTCTTAATAATTGCAGTTTGTCAACTGAAACTGGTGCAAGTATCAATAGGCCTACAAATTTTCTCTGCTTCCTCCACAAGGGAGAATCTGCTTCAAGAAAACAAATCTCATGATAAGTATGTGCACAAAATACACAATACTGCAATTTCTTTATTTATGATTGCATAAAGATGGTGGTTTCTGCAGTATCACTCCCATAGGTAGTGGTCACACCCTGATGCATCAGCAAGCTTTGGGGAAAGAGGTGTTGCAAGATCCTGAAGTCATTTTATATTCCCAAGACTAAGATGTAAAAACATCTCCAAAATTCAAAGTTGCATCTATAAACTGAGGAAATGGGGACATACCATAGTGCCTATGCAACAAATAGGGTATATACATATTTTTATAACATGAAAAAGACATTGCTTCAGCAGTGGGAAGTGTATATTGCAAAAGGGTCCACACACACACACATTCTCTCTCTCTCTTATTGTCACATCTGGGGACCTAAATCCACCTGACTCTTGTGAAAAAAAAGGTATTTGGAATAGAAAAAAAACAGTGGCATAACAGTGTTCCAATATCTCAGGGGCTGCCACAAAGAAGAGGGAGTCAAACTGTTCCCCAAAGCACCTGAAGGCAGGACAAGAAGCAATGCATGGAAACTAATCAAGGAGAGAAGCAACCTAGAACCAAGGAGAAATTAGCTGATAGAACAATGCAATCATGCATTGCACTAAACTATAATACGGTTTCATTTTGGTTTAGGGTTTTTTGTTACTTGTAAATTGTACTTCTCATTCAGTGTGATATATTAACCTAAAGTTTCTCAACTTTGGCAATTTTCAGGTGTGTCAACCAACTCTCAGAATTCTCCAGACAGCCATGGCTTCCCTGGGAGTTGAAGTCCATACATCTGAAGTTGCCAAAATTGAGAAACATTGACTTAACCCAACAAACTATAATTTCTTTGTGTGAGAAAAATGCATTCAGTGGTATGGCCTCATTTTTCAAGCAGCATCCTATACTGTCCCCTGCACTTCCGGCCACTTTAATACTAATGGCAAATGCCTGCAAAGAAGATCAGAGCAATGAGGGCAGAATACAATTAATGTGGACATTAAAATTCTACAGTTGGACCCAGTTGCTGCGTACAGTCACATGACATAGTGTTCATTGATCTGAAAAGTAGATGCTTCGCTCACATGAAAATGCTAGGATGAAGAAGAGTGATTTCTTCAATTCATGATTAAAAAACCTTGGTTTAATGCAATTCATATATAGCTTTTCAGTTTACTTTTGATGAAGCAGAACCAACTCGGGCAACACAAACCTGAAGCCCCCTTCCATTTCTGATTTGATTCAAAATAAGTTCCCAGTTAAAATTAGGTCATGTTAGCTCATTCCTTTTCTGCATGATGAACTGTAGAAAACATGAGCTCCAATAATTTCCTTCTAAACTCTTTGTCCAACCTATATTTTATAAAAGAACAATGAATTATAATATGCCTAGATTTGACAACCTAATTTGCACTACTTCAAAAATGGGCCTTTACTTGCTCATGAGGCTAAATTAGAACATTTTTTTCATATTAAAAGGGTACAGTCCTACCAAGAGTGGATTAGAAATCAAACTGTGATTTCTAAACTTCAGAGCACAGACGTCACTTCCTAATGTTGAAAACCCGTTACTCAATATTTTTGCAGACATATATATCTGTAAGGATGATATAAAACTACAATGTACTATTTTTAGAGATTATACTAATACCCTTAAGATCTACATATCCATGTAGTTTTCTTGGTAACAATATCTAAGTCATTTGCTATTGTCTTCTTCTGCAACATTTTTTTTTCAATTTCTCAGTTTATCTACACCTAATACAGTCTTCCAAAAACGGATCTATCAAAAAAAAACTACTGAATGAAAGTGTGCATGTAGCATGGATATATATAAAATCATTATCTTGGCATAGCCAGTCTCCCAAACTGTTCAATATATTTTCATTGTCTATTATTTAAAGAAATATTGCAGTCTTTCTAATATGGATTAAAATGAAAAGGCAATGATGATCAGACTGGTCCTCTGCTGAAAAAAACTAACTAAAGCCTCTGTTTCTTTTTTTAAAAGCATCTGTAACTTTATATCTCCCTCTTAGCCTTCACTTTCTGAAAACTTTGGACTATGGAAAAAGTGGAGGGAGATGTGTTATTGAGAATTACAAGCTGCTGTTGTATAACATTATTATTAAATAATGAGACTTTCCAGTATAATTCATCCAGATCTTGCTAAACCTGGGATTCAGAATTTACAGATTTATGCCCAGACATGGGATACAGTATATTAGAAATCAGTCATGGTAATAGTCAATTGATAACTAAAATAATCAAAAATATAAAAGGTTTTGTTGTGATTCTCTATTTTCTCCTTTTATCAAGACTATTAACCACGGTGTTCAAGAAATGTAAATCCTGAGCCCTGACTAGAATAATAATTAATTTATTTCATTAATATCATGGATACTTTCTACTCTTATCACCTAATATTCAGAAAACTGGATGAAACCTCTTGGGCCTAGAAACTGCCTACTCATAAAATATAAAGAACAACTTCCATACTTTCAATAGTGGTTTAAAATTACATTAAACTTCAAACAAATAAAGCTCTATTTGTATGAGCAAATATTATAACCAATATATGATAAATTGCCTACACTCAGAATGTAATCTGTACATAATACAGACATTAACCCCAGTCGGGGAACTGCAGAATATTTTGACTACTGCTATAGAAAAAGAGAGGTGTAAATATTATAAACTTCAATCCAGAAATTATTTCCTCTCTAATATTAGTCTATTCCCCCCCCAAAAAAAATAGAAAGATGTAGAAAAGAATTTTTATTAAGATACAGTCACTATGTCTCAAATACCTTTAAGTAAGAAACAAAGCAACCTAAACTCAAAATAGAAAGAGTCTAGTGTCTGTGAGAGCCTCTTCAGGCAATAATTAAAGGACATCTAACTAAAGAATGATCTCTAATTAAACAAATACAAAAATAGCCTCCCCAAAACAAACAAAAATCAGTATTCTGAACAATGCTTAAGGAAATCAGAAAGAAAAGGTAACTTACCTTACCAAAACTCCAGGAAATCTAGATACATAATTTAAATGTTTGTGATGTTCTGGAGGGTGCGGGGGCAAAGGATCTGAATCATACAATTCAAGTGTGTGCGTCCACCCAAGAGAGAATACAAAAAAGGTACAATTGACTCTGGGTAAGTCAAGTATTAATGTACTTACGGCCAGGTTAAAATTAACTATGGCAACTTGAATTTCAACTAAAATAATAGGTAACTTAATTTAAGTGATTACTCGTGACACTTAATCTTTCACTTCTATTTCTAATTTGTATAAAATAATTTGTGATACGAATTAGGATTTGGTGGCAATTTGGGGAGAAATCTGAGGCCTCAACCCATGTTTTAGAGAGCCATCTGTGCTTTGAGACCACAGGACATGTAGCTCTCTTCGAAGAGTCTTACAAATTTTCATAGAAGTTGTCCTGATGTGAGTGGAACCTGCTACTAAAAAACTGGATATGGAACTGGATCTGTACATTTATAAAAAAAAGATTTGCTAATAGACTGGATAATAGATATATTAGGTTAAAAAAAAAGTCTGCTTTACGAGTAGGAGTAGTACACATCTTTCCAAAACACAGGCTGTAGTATTTTTACAATCTGCCAAGCTCTCTTGTTCTCTCTGTTTTGTCTTTAAAAACAAATTACTGCAATACTTCCATTAAGGTAACAACCATCCTCGCATCTGGTCCTTACTGCTATCACATATACAAATTAGTTGCGATAAAATAGCCAAGTTTATCTAACAAGAAGCATCTAAGAGCTTTGGATAGAGCCAGCTCAAGACATTTTGTTTTACCAAGTCAAAGTGAAAATAGCCTTCTCCGGTTACATCTCCAGAAGCTGATTAGATAGGGAGGTGGTTCTTGTTGTGTTGTTGGCAACAGAACAGTGCTTCCTCCACACCAGAGGTCAGAAAGCTAGTTCACCAGATGATCATACAACTCTAATTGGAGATCATCCCACTGTTACATTGAACTTCCAAAAGTTTACCCTTGAAGGCTATTCCATCACCTTGTCAAATTTGGGGGCAGCCCTGACAGTACCTTTACAGGGTTAACATGCTCAGTGTTGCACTGTAATGCAAATTCTTCAGTCTCAGGCATTTGCTATTTCCACGTGTAATAGTTTCTACGATTGTTTCATGAGATAGTTTGGTGATTTTGTAAAGATGATTTCCAGCTTATTTTCAAATACAGCTAAAACTGTTATCCTCAAACACTCCTCCAACCATCTTAATACTCATTTTGGAAGGGCCAGTTGACTGCTGCCCCCAGAAGAGTGTCTTTTGCCACTGCTTTACCAGAGACAAGATAAGCAGACTTAAATAATCAAAGATAATAAATTACAGTTTTTACATTATATAAATTTCTGTTAAGTCCCTATGGGTGCCTGAGCCTGAGCTTAAAGAGTATAAATTTCAAAGAAATAGATTATACAGATTCTAATATAGGGACAAACTCAAAAATGCCAGTGTGCATGATAGAGGAGAAGGAAGTAATATATACAATTTGTGGGTTGTAATATGGACTAGCCAATGCTAGTGATATAGTAATGTAGATATTAGTTAAATAACCTACATCAACTTACAATGTCAATGATAGAAGTGAGTGAATTTTATTTTATTCCTAAATGACTACTCGTTTGGAAGTTTGTTGATATTTCTATAAGCAGATGGTTTTCTCCAGACTCTGGGTTTATGAGGCCTCAGACCTCCTCCCCATTTTTCTAATGTGTTGCAAAAGTTCCCTGGTATTTTTTTTATGCCATGGGCTTATGACTTTCACACCAGCCCATAGTTTAAAAAAAAACCTTAAAGTTCTTAGCTTTACTGTTTAACTTAAACGTTTGTCTTCTGGTGTAATTTTTTATGTGGGCACAAACCAGATGTTTCATTAATGATGTGATTGATTATGCACGACCACACACCTGATTTCCAGTTGCATTTGCCTGCATACTTCTTGCTGGTTGTTTTTCATAATGCTTGTCAAATATTTAAGAGTACAGACTTATAATTACAGGTTTGGTGCTCCACTGAAAGAGCTTACATCTGATTTTTAAATGTGGATTCCATGTTCTCATAAAAACCTTTACACTGCACAAAAGGTTCATTTGAGCTGAGGAAAAAAAACACTTTCTATCAGCTACATACCATTAATTATATCGCCACAGGTTTTCCACTGCTTCTACCGATAAGATGTTTATGCTTCCCATTTTTGTTCTCTTTATTATTTATGAGGACTTTTGCCCAAACAATAGAACAGGTTGCCCTGATTTGTCAAGGTTCCAAGGATCCGTATCATGCAGCTGCAGTTCCTATTATGTAATGTACCACAATTACTTAAGTCACCCTGAAAAAAATATTGCAGGGCCATTTTTGTCCATCTCATTCTGCCTTTTGCGACACTAGATGCCATACTGGTGATTGTTAATATTACACATGGGCCAATCAAAATTGCACTTTATTCATGACTACCCACAACTCCTTCCAGAGATTGCCATCTATCAGTTCAGAACTAGAATTCTTGGTCACTCACATCGGCAGTGCCGTTTCATTGCAGCAACAGTTGAGCATAGAGCTCCCTTGTTATCACTTGCTCCATCCTGCGTCAGCTTGTGCTTTCTACAATGCCTTTTACTTGAATATGGGATCTGCAGTATAGAATATATAGACCTGTGTTCAGAAACAGCCCAATCGAGAAGAGGCATGACGAGGCATTGTGAGGAACATTTAGAAAAATTTCTGCTGCTTCATCTTCCATGACTCTCAGCTTTTATTGACTGACACAATTTGACAGGTGGCTAAACCCTCTGTTCTAAGCATGAGGGATTGCTTATTTTTTTCCTCCCCACTGGCAGGAAGAAAAACAAAGTCAGAGAAATCTAATAATCCTTTTTTTCAAACATAAGCCACAAGAAGTATTTAGAATATTTCATGTAGAATATTTCAAAGAAAGGAGCTTCCAAGAAAGCCAGTATTTTCAAGATCCTTTTTGTTTGCTGATCTAGATTATTATTATTAATTATTTATTAATTATTTATTAAATTTTATTAAATTAAAATTGATGCATGCAGCATCAATCACTCTCTCACTTTAATCCACAATACAAAGTTTCATAGGATGGATGTTGTGGGGAAAACAGCTGGCAAGAACTTTAAGCTGGGTTAAGGATAGTCCCTCTTTAGAAGAACGAATGTGCAGCAAAGCGTTGTGAGAGTGGTGCGGTAAAATACACAAACCAGAATACAGAGACACTGAGTAGAAAAATAGGTTTTTACTTCCGT
>JAEANM010016126.1:0-13378 GCA_017656035.1 Myanophis thanlyinensis
GAATAGAATAGAATAGAATAGAATTCTTTATCGGCCAAGTTTGATTGAACAATAATTTGTCTTTGGTTCATGGGCTCTCATATATACTGTATATAAAGATATACATATAAAGAAAAATATATTCATCAAGAATCATAAGATACAACACTTAGTGATAGCCACTAAATAAGCAATCAAATCATACTAGGAAACAATAAACAATATAAATCGTAAAGATACAAACAAAATTATAGTCATAAGTGGGAGGAGTTAGGTAATAGGAACGATTAGAAGAATAATAGTAATACAGTCTCAGTAAATAGTTTGACAGTGTTGTTGGAATTGTTTATTTAGTGGAGTGATGGTGTTCAGGAAAAAACTGTCCTTGTGTCTAGTTGTTCTGGTCTGCAGTGCCCTATAGCGTCGATTTGAGGGTAGAAGTTGAAACAATTTATGTCCAGGATGTGAGTGGTCTGTAGATATTTTCACAGCCCTCTTTTTGACTTGTGCTATTTACAGGTCCTCAATGGAAGCTAGGTTGTAAATGTTTTTTCTGCTGTTCTAATTATCCGTTGAAGTTTGTGTCTGTCTTGTTGGATTGCAGAGCCAAACCAGACAGTTACAGAGGTGCAGATGGCAGACTCAATCATTCCTCTGTAGAACTGGATCAGCAGCTCGTTGGGCAGTTTGAGCTTTTTAAGTTGGTGCAGAAAGAACATTCTTTGTTGTGTTTTTTTGATGACGTTTTTTATGTTAGGTTCCATTTTAAGTCTTGATATATGATAGAACCTAGAAATTCGAAGGTCTCTATTGTCAATCCTGTGTGTCTAGTATTGTAAAAGGTGGTAGTGTGGGATAGTTTCTCTTAAAATCTACCACAATTTCTACGGTTTTGAGTGTGTTTAGTTCCAGATTGTTCCAGTTGCACCACATTCAACTTCCCATCTGTATGTGGATTCATCGTTTCGATTGAGACCAATCACTGTGGTATCATCTGCAAACTTCAGTATTTAACAGATGGATCTTTCCAGATGCAGTCATTGTTATATATAGAGAAGTGGAGAGAGCACACAGCCTTGTGCTAGGAGGCTGTGCTAAATGTACAGGTATCTGATATGATTCTTCTTAGCTTCACCTGCTGCTTCCTGTCTGTTAGGAAGCTTATGATCCACTTACAGGTGTGTTCAGGTACAGCTAGCTGATTTAGTTTCATTAGAAGAATATATAGAATGATAGTATTGAATGCTGAGCTGAAGTCTACAAAGAAGACCCTTGCATAGGTCTTTGGAGATTCAAGATATTGTAGGACAGTCATGGCAAACCTTTTAGGGAGTGAGTGCCCAAACCACAAGCTGCATGTGCTGGAACCCCAAACACCAACTGGCTGGTGGGTGGCAGGGCATCACAACACTGGCAGCTCTGCAAGAGGCGAGATATTTTACTTTGGTGAGCTTCTTTTTCGTTGTTTGCAGGGAAACTTGTGTTTCCCTACAAATGATGGCAAGAAACTCCATGGAGAAACGTGGTGGAGCTGAACTGGGGCAATGACATGTGCCCATAGAGAGGGCTCAGTGTCACCTCTGGCACGTGTGCCGTAGATTCTCCATCACTGTTGTAGGATGCAGTGCAGAGCCATATTAACAGTATCATCTGTCGATCTATTTGCTCAGTATGCAAATTGCAAGGAGTCTAACAGCAGATCCGTAATGGTTTTCAGGTGGGCCAGCACTACCCTTTCAAAGGTTTTTATAACTACAGATGTTAGATGTTAAAAATGAGTTTATTATTATGGGAGATATAATCTTCCCTGACATCAGTCTTTTGCTTCATTCTGTTAAAATCAGATAAAAGATACTATCGTTTTATGAAGAATAAAACATTACCTATCTAATTTGTAGAGTTACTATGTACAGTGGATAAGAACATTTTTTTTTTCTTTCCTTTTTCATTAGTTCACATTGCTGTGTTCAGGAAATCTGCACATGTGGAATATCTCCAATTAAACTCTTCACAGATATCAAGTAATTTTCTAACCATATTCAAGAAATAACAAATGTGAATTTGGGCCTACCTTTTTGTTCCGCCCTGCATGTGTGCCATTTACTGTTTTCACAATAACAATATCTTTTCAAAAATTGTCAAAATATTTGTGATTATATTAAGAAGGTGAAAAGTTAATAGTTACGATGTTCTTAAATTCATTCTGTTTTTTTAATTGACTACCACATTTGTAAATCCTCATTTGTAACTTTTTGGTTGAGTGGCCAGGAAGATTGCAGCTGGCTCAAAAATTGCCTACTGAACTCTGCTCAAGAGGGACTTAAAAAAACAGGCCTTTGGCTCAGCCAAATCAGCAAATTTCCAAGAATTGAGATTAGCCTGTGATAACTACATTGTGAGTATTTCTTCTTTTCCTATTTCTTCTTTTCCACTTTTAGGACATCTTAGGAAAACATTGTCATTAACATTACTAGAATAGTAGTATTAAAGAAGGCATATTTGGTGGTCCAACTTGGTTTGTTGGTGAGTGCTAAAATTTTGAACTGTAATCTTCAAACGTTGTGTCAAGGGCAGAATATTTTTTTCTCAAAATTCACGCGGATGGAGATTGTTGGTAATAAAGTCTTTCTTTTCACATCCCTGCTTTTAATTTTTAAACTTGAATCCTACAGAGATGCCTGAAGAAAAATATTAAACAAATAAGGAATTTGTTTAATATTATTTATTAAACAATATATTTAATTTATTAAATTAAATATAATTTAAAAATAATGTGCAGTATTATGTTAACTATGATTTTTTTGGTCAGGTCTCATTCACACGAAATATTAACTTCTTGTCTTTCCCTGAAATGACTGCACTTCTGTTCTAAACACTTGCAGAATTCAGGGGTCCCCAACCTTGGCAACTTTAAGAGTTTATTAAGCTTTGCTGGCTGAGGAATTCTGAGAGTTGAACTCCACCAGTTTTAAAGTTGCCAAGGTTGGAGACCCCTGCTTGTAGATGATGTCGTTTAAAAGACTGCCTGCTAATACACATTTCTGGCTAGGCTTTGGGAATAACAGCTGAAGCTTTGCTAAGAGGTCTAACAGCCATCAAGATATATTAGAGAGGCACTAGAGGACAAATCGGTCTTGCAGTTTTTCACAGGCCTTGAATACTAGATCCTTCCAAACTGCTTTTAACTAATACATTACTGTCTTTTATCTAAGTACTGCTATTCTAATCCCACATTGCTCACTGTCTAGCTTTCAGATTTACACCACCATACACTGTTTCATATCATTTTAATTACTGTTGACTTAATATACTTAGGTGTTTTGCTTTATAGATTGCAATTTATGCATGGTAAGGATGCTGTTTTGTTTTACTATCAGCTGTTTTAAATGGATAAGCTTTGAAAAGTGGCAGACAAATGAAGAAACCAAACCAAAACGAGGCAATTTTATCTTCGAAGGTTGCAATGGAAATTCAGTTCTATAGCCTCTTAAATACAAATGCTTAATCCTATGGATATTACTGTCAACAAAGCATTTATCATTGCATACTGGAAAATTGTTAAGTTTCACAAGAGAAAGCTTTGCTAACTGTCTGACCGGTGTTAATTTAGTTGGCCCTTTGATTACTATGAATGATCTTTTTTCAAGTTCAGAAAGGCTCATGCCTCCAAGTCACATCTGGAATATAATCGGTATTCTATAGGGAAACTGCAAATTAAAAGCATAAAAGAAGATGTTATTCAGAAGGAATGGGAAGGTGCAGAATGCTTCCCTCCCCCCTACTGTATTTACAAAAGAAATAAAAAATGTAAGCACTAATCTGGAAACTGTGGAGAATTTCAAGAGGAAATGTTAATTTGATCATTTAAGTAGAACAACCTAATTTTGCAGACACCTGCTAATGTGCATGAATTAACAAAGTTAATTTGGTAAGGAAATATTGGCCCATCTTTTCATATGTATATATATTTTCTATTAAAACTCTGAACCAATATGAATTAAATTGGGCTGTGTCAATTATAGTTTATCTCCTTAATTAAATAGCTCTTAGTTTTTCTTTTCTTTCTTTTTTAATCAAGAAAAGATTTGCAGCATTTTGTGTTGCAAATTGGACCATATTTATTCACCTATACATCTGAATAATATCATTGGAGTATTGAGATATATCCTACAAATGCCCCTTTAAATAAATGAGAGCTGTTCAAGATTAAGATATAGAGGGATGTCCTGTTAATTTCCCACATTGCTACCATCTAACTAAAATCCATAAAAGAGAAGGAAATGGAATAGGATAAGAGAAAATTGAGAACTTGAATTAATTTTAAAAGTCCTTTAAAAATTGAAGAAAATCCCCAAAGGGCATTTGATAACCTAGTTTGCTTTTAATTAAAATATTTTATTAATTTTTATCTTAACTGGAAAGATGCCCTGAGAGAACTTTCTAGATCTTTGATAATATCACAATGATCCTTAGCCTTTGACCTTGACACATACTCAAATGTTATTTATTTTATACACACGAAAATATCCTGAAGCACATTTATTACAAACTACAGCAATGATATGCTGGATTTTAACCATAATAAATTCTGTCAAGCTCCAACTACAAGCCATTAATCTGTTTGTTCTAAAACATGTTTCCATCTTGAAGCTGTTTCTGCTTTCAATAGATTCTACATCATTTCCATTGTCCTGAGGGCACCTTTTCGCTTTATTAGTAGATTTACCTAGGCAAGGAATATAGAAGTTTGTACAGAAGTCACTCAGTCCAGTATCTTCTGTTTCACTGGAACATAAGAAGGATGGGAGAGTTGCAAGTTCTGTTATTATAGGTGTCTCAATGAAGTATTGTTCTAGTCTGACTGTGTAGTTGAATTCCTTATCTGGTCTATTTAGTGGGACTGATAATTACAATTATCATAAGCTCTTGTTCTCAGAAATGATTCACCATGATACTTCAGCTATCAATCCCTTTAATGGAATCATCATGCTGGGACAGATGAGGATTGAAGCATACCTTTTCAGACTTTAAGTCCAGGTTTTTCCCTAGAAAGCTTATTTTTCTTCATATTAATAGAAGTCTATATTAATATAAGGCTGAAAATTTATAGTTCAAATTTATATTCCAGGACAAACCACATTTGAATATTAACATTTTATGATATTGACAGTATGGCTATTGCAGATATAATCTTAATTTATTATGGAAACTCTATAGCATATCTGAAAATACAAATGACTAGATTAATTTATCAGACTCAAAATACAGCTCAACTTCCTTTATTTATTGTACCAGAGGCCACTAATAAAATGTTGTTGGAGGCAACTAACAGTGTAGCTATGTTAAAATTCAAATTTAATCCAAAAAAGATTCTGAATGTAAATAAAATGCAAATTGTAAGTTATTTAATTTGGAATTCTGTTGGAGGAGCTACTTTGTAGTTATGTGCGCTATGTATGTACTTGGCTCAGAACTAGGAGCCTATCTAGAGACATAAATTATAAATATGTACATGATAAGGATGCATGTACAAACTCCATCACCAATGTCTCATGTCTTTGTGCAGTCTTTTTGTCCCCAAGTACAGAGAATTGTAGGAAATGAAAATCATATCTAAGTCAACCTATTTACAAACTTTGGCACAATGCAGGACTCTGATTTGATGGGCTTTTCTTTTGGGAAAATGTTGACAAGTCCAGCTATCTGTTCTTAACCACAATGACAGCAGCATGACAACATACAATGATGTTTATACACATACATAAGGACCCCATCTCCTCCTCCTTGTAGGCACTTACAGTTTTATGTACCACAGGTTTCAGTGCTCAATGGCTAGAAGCCAATAAATATTTCTTGGGGCCAATACTTTCCCCTTTCCTTGTGCAGGTATGTGTACAGGTAGAAACATAAGTGGGGAGGAAATCCTCCCATCACCCATTCATAATCAGGACAACAAGCTCAAAATCCCAAATTGGAATAAACTCTAGACAAGGATTAAAATGCTTGGGAATGGGAGGCGCCAATATAATTGGGGGAACGTTTCCTCTCTGCCCAAACTTAATGTGAGATATTTTTTGATCAAATAAGAAGAAAGACATCTTTCCCAAGGAAACTACCCTTTACAATCCCACAAATTCTAAATAAGCAAAAATCACAACTCAGCAGAGTGTTGACTGCAAAAAATGCTGCCTCTTAAAAAAACAGCTAAGGCCCTTAGCTGCTAAGGGCATCATTCTTGGAATTCCTAGAGGGCAACCTTTGTGTGCTTTCTAGGAAAAAAGGCAAGATTTTCCTATATAAAGAACTTTTAGAAATGCCTTAGAGTGGCTGCCTCTGACAGCTGGTTTTGTATATTGCACTCTTGATAGAAACTTCATCTCTGATTCAACAAAACTGCCTGCATTCTTTGTTCCTGGCTCGGAAACAAAGATTTCTTTCTAATAACTCAGTTCTCAAAAAATTAAAATCAAATAAAAAGATAAAACATATAGATTTTTACATCTCTAGCATGACTTTCAATATCAGTTTCATTGGTTCAGAATTGATAGAAAATGGGAATTCAGAGGATGTATTCTGTTACGGTGCTCTTTAAAATTCAGTTGAAGTGGCATAAAACAATATACATTCTCGACTTATAGTCATTCGTTTTGAAGTTACTTACAGCACTGAAACAAATGACTTGCAATTCGTCTTCACACTTACAACTGACGGTGATATGGTCAAATATGTGGCAATTGGCATGTATTTATGGTAACTGTAGCACCCAGGATCATATGATTGCCATTTTCCACCCTCCAGCTGTCTTCTCACCATGCAAAACCAATGGGAGAAGCTGAATTCACTTAATAATTACAGTAATTCACTTAACAACCATGGCAAAAAAAAAAAGGCACAAATTGGACATGCTTCACTTATCAACAATTTGCTTAGCAATCAAAATTCTGGTCCCAACTGTGTCATAAGCCAAGGATTATCTGTGCATGATATGATCAGTGGTGGGATGCAAGTAGTTTTACTACCAGTTTGGTGTGCGCCATTTGCCCTGCCTTGCAGTTTCTAAAATACAACTTTTGTACTTGCCAGAGGCAACCTGGGTGAGTAGGAAGGCTGCGGAGGCGCAGAAAACAGCTGTTCCTTACGATTCAGTTGAGCAAAGCAAACTCATAGAAAAAAAGAGGGATATAGGACAGGAAACGGCAGGGGTGGGTGGGCTGGGCCAAGTGCTCATCACCATTACTAGAACCAGTGTGACCAGGCAGAATACCACCACTGGATATGATGAATCAGTATGTTAGATTTGCCTCTGGTTGATATAAAACTGCTTGAAAGCGTGCTATTTGTATTCATTTTCTGTGTTCACTGAAGTCACGAGGAAGTTCCTTTTATACATATCGACCTTGATTGAGAGAAATGTGAAAATGGTTTTTGATTCTACTTTTTATCCAGTGATAAAGCACAGAGCTGGCTTTAATATGAACTGATCACCAATAAGAAAAGAGCAAACAATTGACATAAAATCAGCAAGCCTCTTATTTTGAACAGCATAATTCAGATGAACTTTTACCCTACTAGTTGCTGTAAAAGGGAAACACTTACTTGCAAAATGTATGAGAAGGAGACGACTAAAGCTGGCCTTACTTTCTCGCAATACAGAACAGTTTTTAAAAATACAATTAAGTAAATGTGCATTTTCTTACAGTGAAAAGCATCTTTACTGAGATTTTTGAAATGTGTGCGTGCATTTAAATATAACTAAGCAGATAGTCACATAAATAACTGCAAGGTCTTTAATTAGTTGAAATTCCCAGACTGTAGACTCTAGCCATCGATCATTAACTGTAGTTAAAACACAAGCACACGGACACACAGAGAAATACACACACCTGTTTTCTAATCATAGGATAGCTGCCTTTCCAACTTATTTCACTCTAATGTTTTTGCAAGGCTGAAGATTCCTGCTTTCACTAATTCCCAACTGAGATGGGAATTACTATTACTTGCTAGCTACTGAGAGTTTAAACACCATTTTTACAGTTGGAACTTAATCATTTCTCCTGGTGAGAGCAGATACCAGAAGTGAAGAATTTCTAATATGATTCACAACAGATTTTGTGGTAATAATGGATACATTACTATGTATTTGAAAAAAAGCCTCTCAAAATAATTGCCAGTAAAAGTCAAGTTCAAATATTACAGCAAAACTCCCCAAGCAGGGCAGATTGACAGGTAGGAATAGCCAAAGAAAGGAAATTATTAGAAGAGCATACATTTTCATTCATTTCCATAGTCATATCTAACAATCTTCACAGCAGGATGTTCTTGAGCTGTAGCTACCAGCTTACTATAAGAAAGTATACATTGAGATAATTTTAAATATTGTATTCCATTAGTAATGTTCTTCAGAATAAACAATGCACAGATCCAGTGAAGCATAAGAGTTTGGCTTTTTATAGCATCATGTTTGTAAGATCAAGTTATAAATGAAATCTCCTGTACAGCTGTTGCATAAAGTTTCTCCAGAGGCTACTGACTTCTTAGATTGATATGCAACATGAATTAGTACCATTAGTCTAAGAACAAGACAAGAATGAGAAACTAGTAGCCCACAGTAGGAATGCCACCCTTCTCACAATCCCCTCCCACTTCCTTCTGGTTCCTTTCTTCTGACCCCCTTGCCCTTCAAACATCTCACCATGATGATGATCATCATGATCATCAGCAGAACAAGAAAGAGCTCTGCAGAAGGCTGCATGCATGATTCAAGGTTTAATGCTCTCTGTTTTATAATATCCATTCTTACATCCTGCTCACAGAAAGGAATGAATCCACACTTTGCTCTGTTCACACCAGAGGCGAAATTCAGTAGGTTCTAGCAGGTTTGCTAGAACTGGTAGTAAATTTTCTGAGCAGTTTGGAGAACCGGTTGTTAGAAGAAATCTCCTTTTGTTTTTTTCCACTTTACAGGGTTAATCCTGTAAGAAAGGCAGGAAATAAACATTCTGGTGTTGCTTCTAGCCTAATCTTTATTGCCCTGCTGACAGAAACTGTCCACCCAGTCACATGACCCCCCCAGCCACGCCCATCAAGCCACCCCCACAGAACAGCTAGTAAAAAAAATTGAATTCCACAACTGGTTCACACTTACATAGAAATATCCATCATACATTATACAATTGACACAGCTATAAAAGGAATTGTACAAAAGAACGAACAATCACTGAACCGTAAAAACTAAGAAGTTGACATGCAAATACATAAAGCAAAGTTGGTGTTCCGTTTTGCTTCTGAATGAGAGCCTTCATACCTCCATTTCCTACTGATACATTCATTTCCATTTTCTACCAGAAGATAGACAGAAATTTCCTTGATGTGTGTTACAGCATTTAAGTGAAACTATTGTTATCTGTCAAATGTTCCCGTTTCTCTGACATCGATTTACTTCAAGCTTCAGTTTAGAAGAAAAATCATGTGATCCATCCTTGTCATCTTCGGGTTGCATGTTTCCTCAAGAGTGGCAGCATCTTCTTGTCAGCTGGTGAGAAGATACTGTGGTAGACTCTAGTGTTAGCCTTTGATAGGCTTCTCAAGACTTGACTCTTCCCCCAGGCATTGGGGCCAGGAGGTTAAGTGAGCTCTGTTGGTGATAGGGTGGATTTTTTTGGATGATGTTGTTTTAACCAGAATATAATTTGTTATATACTGCTGGTGGTTTTAATCTTTGTATGCAGAGCAGAATCACTGCTGGGAAATTGCAGCTCTATACATCATATAATTAATTGATTGGTTAATTAATTAATTACTGTTGCTGCATCTCAGCTATCATTGATAGATTTGGGCACTCAACATCCCCCTCGTAATGAACTGGATAATAAGTCCATAACTGGAAGTTAATCAGAAATCTATAAAGGCGATTTCAGAATATTGACAGCCATTTTTCAAAGGTGACATAGGAAACATTGCTACTTATAAATTTCAGATCTGGTTACAATAAATTTATCCTTCACCCCTTTTTAATTTCTTGTTTCAGATATTAATCTCTGACCTCACCTCATGTTGGTAACTGATTATACGGTTATTGCTCAAGCTGGGTAACCTTTAAAGAGATCAATAAGCAAATTCATGCCACAATTGCCTTTAATATATTGCCACGCCACTTTGAAACCTGTGCTAAAAATAATTTCCTAGCCCAATTTGTGGAACCAAATTCCTGCAGGTGGATTTTAACAGCAACCCTCCAAATTGCTTTAATGTATGTGGCTCCTTAAATGAATAAACAAATGGGGGAAGAATTTACATTTCTATTTCTTTCTTTCTTTCTTTTAATCAGGATCTCCCTCCAGAGTTAAGCATTTGGAGCTTCAATGGTAGGAGCAATTTCAATGTCACCGAGGGCTGAAATTTTAGGCTTCTGACTCTGCTGCTAACATTGAAATTTCTGGTTGGATTTCAGCCATATGTTTCAATATGGCTGATAAGATATTTTTAGGATACTTTTAGCATTTTTTTTATTGAAGCATTTAATACAGGTAGTCCTGGACTTACAACAGTTCATTTAGTGACCATTCAAACTTATAACAGCACTGAAAAAAGGAAATTATGACCATTTTCCACAATTACAACCTTTGCAGCAACTCCATGATTATGGGATCAAAATGCAGATGTTTGGCAACTGGCTCGTATTTATGACCGTTGCTGTGTCCCGAAGTCATGTGATCACCTTTGGTGAGCTTCTGACAAGCAAATTCAATGGGGAAACCAGATTCACTTAATAACCGTGTTGCTAACTTAACAACTGCAGTGATTCACTTAACAACTGTGGCAAGAAAGGTCATAAAATGGGGCAAAAACTTGCTTAACAAATGTCTCACTTAACAGAAATTTTGGGCTCAATTGTGGTTGTAAGTTGAGGAATACCTATATTGCCTTGAAGATCAGAGACTGTTTGTTTGTTTATATCTCATGTTATTATTTGTATAAGTAACTCAAGCTAGGGAACATACTTAATACTTCCTTGTTCTGTACCATATATGGTATGGAGCAGACACCAAGTCTGGCGCGGTTAGTCAGAGAGCGGGACAATCCTGCTCTCTGATTGGTCAAGATGCGCGTTTCTAAATATTATAAATAGCTGTCATTCTGGCTGTTTGCTTGTTCTTGTTATGAGTGCTGTGCTGAAATAATGAGCTGATTTCACTACGAGCTGATTCAGAGTCACTTTATTCCGATCTAAAACACTGGCGACGAAGGTGGGATTCGAAAGAAAAGCCAGACAGCACTAGCCTAAACTCAACAAGTTCCACGGAGATGTCCTCACACGCCCCGCCTGTGCCGTTTGACCCAGATACGGAAGAATGGGAGGCGTTTATGATACGTTTTAGAAGCTACCTCATAGCGAACGATTTGGAACGGGCCAACGATGACAAGAAGAGGGCCTTATTGATAGAGTTTTGTGGACAATGAACGATCTGCTTGGCAAAAGGTGTCTCCACAATCAGTGGAGACCATGCCCTGGCCAGAGTTGCAGAGAATCTTGAAGGACCATTCGAGCCAGCCCCCTCTCGAACCGTTCTCCGCCACAAATTTAACGAGCAAAACCAGAGAGACAATGAATCTGTAAATGATTATATAGCAGAGCTGAGAATGGCTGCAGAGAAATGCGAATTCAGCGACTTGGAGGATTGGCTAATGGACCGGTTAGTTTGTGGGGTAAAAGACCCCTTCCTCCAATAAAAGCTGCTGGCCAAGCCCGAATTGACCTGGAAGGTGGCCGTGGGAATCGCTAGGACTGCGGAGTGTGCGAACAAATCGTCTGCTTCAATTAAGCAACCGCAGAGAGCAGCGCGGAGCGAAAGCCCGCCAAATGTTAAAAAGGCGGGAAGCGCAAATCATCTGGGTGATGAAAGTGAGAGCGAGCTAAGCCCTGATGAAGGGGTTCACTATCAAGACAACAAAGTGACCAAACAATGGGGAGAGAGTGCCTGTTCGGGTTGTGGAGGACGACATCCCCGCACGGACTGCAAGTTCAAAGGGGCCGTTTGCAGGAGGTGCGGAAAGAAAGGACACTTGGCGCGAGTTTGCTGTGCCAGCATGCCGGCCATTTTAACTGACAAGCCGTTCCAGCAAAGCAGAGGGCCTGAAGGGGGACCGTCCCAAAGAAGAAGCAACCAACAGGACAAACGAAAAACTAACAACGTCCGAATTTGTCTGAACCGAAAGAAAGGCACCCAGAAAATCAGAATTAACCTCAGCATTGCCGGAAAACCCTGCCAGATGGAAGTAGACACCGGATCTGCTTTAACTATGATTTCTTGGGACAAGGTGAAACGATTAATGCCTCAGTTGTGCAAAGAACATCTCAAACCGCAACAATCAGTCATCAGTGATTATCAAGGCAAGAGAATTCCAGTATTGGGACGACAAGCGGTGCCAGTCAAGTTCAAAACATTTGAAAATCAATTGGAACTGACAGTGGTGGAGAAGAACCTGCCCAGCCTCTTGGGACTTGAATGGTTCCAGGCCCTGGTGTTGCACATCGAAGGGGTCAACAGACTCAACGCAGCCACACCAGATGGGGAGTTCCAGGACCTGATGACAGAGTTTGCAGAGCTCTTCACTGATGGGTTGGGCAAGTATAATGGCAAACCTATATCATTTAGCTTAGATCCCCAGGTGCCCCCAATCAGACTCAAACCACGAAGAGTCCCCTTTGCTCTTAAAGCAAAAGTGGACGAGCAAATTGACAAACTACTCAAACAAGGGATCCTAGAACCAGTAGAACATGCGGTTTGGGAAACCCCTATAGTGACCCCTGTAAAGTCAGATGGGTCACTGAGAATTTGTGGAGATTATAAATCCATGTTGAATAAAGCTATGCAACAGAGTGCCTATTCGGTGCCAGTGGTACAGCATTTATTGCACCAGCTGGGGGAGGGCAATGTGTTTGCTAAATTAGATTTAGCCCAGGCCTATCAACAATTACCAGTTTGCCCAAGGAGAGCTGAGGCACAAACCATTGTTACTCATAGGGGTGCATTTAAGTGCACCAGACTTCAATTTGGAGTTAGTGTGGCCCCAGGTTTATTCCAAAGTCTGATGGAAAGGCTTTTGGTTGGATTGCCTGGAGTGGTGCCATACTTCGATGATATTGTAGTCTCAGCATCTTCCAAGGAAGAGTTAAAAAAATGCTTGAGAATGGTTTTTGGAAAATTGCAGGGAGCTGGCCTTTGCCTTAAGAAAGACAAATGCCAAATTGGCAAGAAACGAGTTGAATTCTTAGGGTATTTGATTGATGGCCAGGGTATTCACCCTACTAGTTCAAAAAGAGAAGCAGTCAGAAGAGCACCAGCTCCAAAGAACCAAGGGGAATTACAAGCATTTTTGGGCTTGCTAAATTTTTATA
>JAEANM010016127.1:0-13377 GCA_017656035.1 Myanophis thanlyinensis
ACCGTTGCATGAAGAGGTTCCAGGTTTCCCTCTTTGGGTTGAATTCTCCCCCAGGGAATGGGGTGGTCGCTGGGCTCATTGTGGGTGCTGCGGTGGTAGACATTCTTGGTGATGATCGGGGTTCAGGTGTGGTTGCTCAGAATCCCATCCTCGTCGCCAGTGTTCTATCCCCGATTGGACTCAGACCCAATAAATAATGAAGCCGAGACAAAGTAAGGTTGCCTGCCTTTATTCCGGCATGAGTAGACCACTAGAGCCTAGCTCGGCCGCTGGATTAAAGCAGGGACAGGTCGAGATCGAAGATCCGGAGAAAGAGGAAGAAAGCGGCAAGCCGCGGCTTTTTATAATTGCCGCGGCTTCAGAATCCGGGGCTTCCCATTGGCTGACGCGCCAGCCAATGGGAGTTGCCCCGCTGGGCGGAGCGCAGGGGACGAGTGCGCATGTGCGATACGCTACAGAACCTTGAATTACATACATTCTTTTCTATTAATACAATTCCTTCTCATTATTGCAGAGTAGTTTAAAATTCTGAGAGCGCACAAGAATCTACTAGATTCCACAACACTCTGAGTTAAAGGTTAACAAATTGAATGGCTACTGCCAATCAAAATCTCCATTAAAAACAATCTGATAATGACAGGAAAATCCATTGTTCAGAAACAAATACTAAGGATTTGTATTGGTTTTTCATATATCTAGACAATTTCACCAAACTGGATATATTTATAAACATTTTCCTCAGATGAGCTGTTCATGTTTGAAACAGCTCCTCCAACCTTACTAGAAATATTTTTTGAGCTCATAATATCCATTTCAACCCAGGAATTGCTTGAATTCACAATATTTATGACAGACAGAATTTCTTTAAAATGTGTAAACCTTTGCACACCTCTAAAATCAGAAGCAATAATATTGGATTGATATTATTCAACAGGTAGATCTTTTATTAGAAGGGGTACACCTACAAAAGTGGACTCAGATACAATCCTCATATGGTTTCAATGATTAAAAAAAAAAACCACAGAAACATACCTTTACTCATTATCTACAGTATATTTGGGGAAAAACAGTGTACGGAAAGGAAGGAAAAGATATAGTTTTACAACTGCCTATTCTAATTTTTAATCACCATAACTGGTTTTACCAATGACTCTCTGATTATAGAACATTCTAATGTTTCTTGCTCTTTTCTCCTTTTCTCTCTCAGTAATAGGAATGTTGGTAGAGTCTATGAAACCTTCAATAAAGTAATATTATGCGATTCTTCAGAAAATGCTGCATTTTCCAAATTCTCTTGCTTTTGCCACTAAAAGTTTTATTACAATGTTCATTCTTTCCTAAATCCTTTTTATTGTTTCAGTGGATTTAAACAAAAAAAAAGCCCTCACAAAACATTCTTAAATTGTTTCCCTTCACTTATGGCTCCAAGGTAACTAATGTATTAGGGTAGTCTGTATTTTTAATATATGTTGTGTTCATATCTCATGTAAGCTCACCATCTCTCTACTATGCATATTTTTTCAGATTTTCATCCAAGCCTGAAAAATGCTTGTCACCGGCAGCACAACAATATCGATATCTCCTCTGCTGGATGGTCCTTTTGGACCTAAACCATCCTGTAGAGATGGTGATAGAGAAGGGTACATCCTGTCAATCCCAGGGACACCACAAAGTCCCTGGTAGATTCAGGAGAAGCCCCTTTTTCCGGCAGCAGAGTGGCAGCCATTCAGCTGCTGAAGCTTGGAGCAGCTCCAGAACGGAAGGAAGTTGGAGAGAAAGTGTGTCAGTTGGGTGAGATAATTTTCTACCTACTATTTCTTGGAGAGAACACCCTAAAGGATTTAAAGTGAAACTAAAAGTGAAGATAAAAGAGGTTAAGTGGCAAAATTAAGTTTAAACTAAACTGAATGTTTTTTCCCCTTTTTATTGGAACTTGGAACTTGCTAAAAGTTTTTTCAATTTTAATCTGGATTGGTTTATTCTTTTCTAATTTTTATTTTTCTACTAACTCTCTTGAAAGTCTCTTTTGATTAGGGTTCTTTTCTTTCTTTTTTTTGGTAACCTTTTTATTTGAGATCTCACTGTTTTTACTTTTCAGCGGCTTTATTTTTTTCTCCCCCCCCCCCCCTGGTTTTGGATATATGAAGGGAAGTGAAAGTAGAGGAAATAAGAAACACTGCCATCTAGAGGCTTGGATACACTGTTTTCTTTCTTTGCTTATACATTGGTGTTACATTCAAGGACTCTGAGCTTCTCACTGAAAAGACAGTGGAATGAGCATGGAAGATTGTTTATGCAGGTGCTCTTTTGTGAAACTGCTGATAGCTGGAATCTGGAGTTGAAATTAAAAGAAGAAGCTTAAAGTGACCTTGAAAAGAGAACTGAAACTGAAACCTCTGTTTTGAGCCTTGGATATTTAGTGGCAGTGTTTTGTTTTTGACAGAGTTGTTTGCTAGTCCTTTTTGTTTATTTCCCCTTAATTTGGATTTTTATGGTCAGATTTTATATAGATTTTCAGGGTGCAGGTATGTAGGTCTAGGTGTGTTCGGGTCTTTTCCCATGTAAGATTGATAATATCTTGGTGACATTTTGATGTTTTGGCAAGGTCCCACTTGCCATCTTCAGGCTGGTGTTTTCAGCTTCATGCTAGTGTGAGCAAAGCTGTGATCTCCTGGGTTGTTTGTTGTGTTTTAACGTCTTGAGTTCTTGTGGTGTGATTTCCTGAGTTTTGTGATGTGATATCCTGAGTGGATGGCTGTGATGTAGCATTCCGGGTTTTGGTTTGGCTTCAAATTTAAGGTCTAGGTCTGTGTTCTTGGTGTATGTCTGTTTGTTTAGTTTTGGGGTTGGGGTGTGTGAAAGCTGGCGAAGCAGCTGTGGTCTGGTTTCTGGACAGTGGTTGTCTTTCATTTATTGGTGGTGGTGTCTTGTGTTGTTTTGGGTCCAATGTTGGTTTTTGTGGCTGGGACTCATTTGTTGGTGAGGGCTAGTTTCAAGATGTCTGGTAGGCAGGAGGTATCATCCAGTTTGTTCGTGTTATGGGGGTGTTTCAATGGCTTCCCTGATTATTCGCTTGTAGAAGTGTTCAGTGTTGGAGATTAGTTTGGTTCTCTCAAAATTAATTTCATGTTCTGTGCCTTTAAGGTGCTGGAAGAGGGAGGAAGTATTTTCTTTTTTTCTGATGGCATTCTTGTGTTCTGCGATGTGTGCATTTATTCTCCTGTTGGTTTGTCCAATGTATGTGGCTGGGCAATTGTTACATGATATTTCATAAACTCCTTGGTTTTCTGGCTGGATCTTGTCTTTGAGGTTTCTTAGGATGTTGGCTATTTTTTGGTCAGTGCCGAAGGCTGTTTTGATATTGTGTTTGTGGAGAATTTTGCTGATTTTATCTGTGGTGTCTTTGATGTAGGGGAGGAACCAGGTGTGTTCAGGACTTTTCCTGTGTAAGATTGATAGTAAGATTGATCCTATCTTAGATTCCAAAGTATAGAAGAAGAAAAGGGGGAGAATCTTGCTGATATAATGATAGAAATTCTGGCAGAAGCATTGGAAATAACTAAAGAGAAGATGAATGGAATGGACATTTTGTGTCTACACAAGATATGCAAATGAGAAATAAATTACCAAGAGAAGTTCATGTTAGATTTACTAAGAAAACTATTAAAACACAGGTGGCAAGAGAGAAAATTTTAAAATATAAAGACAAAGAAATTGTGGTACTGAAATAAGTACCAAAAAAAGTGAGAGAGATGAGAATATTTATTTTTGACCAAGGATTTACTTAAGAGGGGAGTCAATTATAGATGGTTAATACCAGAAGATCTCATGTTCACCTGGCAGGAACGAAGACACAGAATTGATACAGTTGAAAGAGCTGAGCTATTCCATCTAGAATATTTTAAAGGAAAAGAGAAAGGAACAAGAAGAGTTGCTAACTGAATTTCAAGAGGAATGTACAGTAGTAATTGAAAAAGAAGAAGGAGCTGTAGGCGGTGTATTCAGAGAGCAATGAGAATTGAGAACTACTAGAGCAACAAATCCTTCTTATAAAGTATAAAATGGAGGAGAGAAAATTGATTACAGTTAATATAAATGGAGTTAACTTAGCCACCAAAAGAAGTAAAATATTTCATAAATTGGAGAAACTAAATTTTGACATAATCTGCCTACAAGAAATACATATTAAAAAACAACGTGAACAAATATTGAAACAACCAAAATTAGGGAAATTATTTGCAGCATTGAACCAATGCAAAAAGAGAGGAGTGATTTTGTACATTAGAGATACAATTCCTACGGAACAGATTTATAGAGATGATGATAGAAGGTTTTTGATGGTGGAGATAATGGACAATAATGTAAAAACATTTTTAGTAGCAATTTATGCTCCAAATGATAAGAAGAATTTTACAAAAAAAACTATATATGAAAATAATTGAATTGGACTATGTTAATATTTGTATGATGGGAGATGTTAATAGAATGGTCAATGATAAAATGGACTATAAAACGCAGAAAACAATAAAGAAGATTAGAAAGACATTGCCAAAATCCTTCTTTCGAATGATAGAGGAAATAAATTTAAAAGATGCATGGAGAGAGAGAAATGTGGAAAATAAACAATATACTTTTTATTCAAATAGACATGCATCATGGTCTAGAATAGACATGATATGGATGTCAACTGAGTTGATTTCTAATGTATAAGAAATTGAAATAGAAACAAGTATTTGGGCAGACCATAATCCTATGACAGTGACATGGAAAGGACAGAAGAGGAGATCCAGATGGACTTTAAATAATATGATACTAAAGGAAAAAGACTTTAAACAGAAGATTGAGAAATAATTGGCTTTCTTTTTAAAGGAAAATAAGAGGATACATCACTGCAGAATCTTTGGGATACAATGAAGGCTTATACAAGAGGCTTGATAATAGAATATACAAGAAAAAGAAACAGAAAACAGAAAATAGTTTTTAAAGTACTGGAAGATGATTATAAGAGACTTGAAAAAGAGTTACAGAAGTTTCCAACAAAAAAAGATATTAAAATTAAGATGGACATAACTAAACATAAAATGGGATTAATGGAAAATGAGGAATTAGCACAAAAAATTAGAAATGCTAAACAGAATTATTTTGAAGATGCAAACAAACCCGGAAGATGGCTAGCCCATAAATTGAGAAAGGAGATAGAATCAAGAATGATAATTCAGTTAACAGATGAACAAGGACATGTCTGCTATGGAAATGTTGAGAAGAAAAAAATATACAAGATTATTATGGAAAATTGTATGATCAAGAGAATGTCTTGGAAGGAAGACTTAAACAATATTTACAGGAAGTGAATTTACCCCAGATACCTAAAGATATTGAAATAATGCTAGAAGGAATCATAACAATGATGGAATTAATAGAAGCACTTAAAAAACAAAACAATGGAAAAGCACCAGGTCCGGATGGACTGCCAGTGGAATTTTATAAGCCATTCCAGAAATCACTGAATTTTCAATTATTAGAAGTTATGGATGAAGTTATGTCAAAGAAGAGAATACCTAAACATGGTCAGAAGCATATATTACACTTGTGCCAAAGGAAGACACAAATCCACAGCAAATTAAAAATTACAGACCTATATCCCTATTAAATTCAGATTATAAAATTTTTGCTTCAATTTTGGCAGAAAGACTGAAATGATATTTAAATAACTTTATTCATTCTGATCAAAATGGATTTCTGCCAAGGAGACAAATCAAAGATAATATGAGAATAATTCTGGATATTTTGGAACATTATGAAGAACATCCTGAAAAAACAAATGGCTTTGGTGTTTTTAGATGCACAGAAAGCCTTTGATAATGTGAGTTGGCTATTTATGCTATTACAATTGGAACAGATGGGCTTTGGTAAAAAAAATTGTTCAAGCCATAGAAATGATATACTACAAGCAAACCACAAAGGTTATGATAAATGGAGAGTTAACAGATTCTATAAAAAAAGGGACTAGACAAGGTTGTCCACTGTTGCCTCTGTTGTTTGTGTTAACGTTGGAAGTGTAGAGAAGAAAAAGAAATAAAAGGAATGAAAATTAAAAAGGAAGAATACAAATTACAAGCCTTTGCAAATGACCTGGTTTTTATAGTAGAGGATCCATTGGAAACAGCACCAAATTAGTAGAAAAGACAGAAGAATACAGAAAAGTAGCAGGTTTAAAAATAAATAAAGGTAAAACAAAGATATTAACAAAGAATATGTTAGTAAGAAAAAAGAAAGAATTGGTGGAAACTCTGAAGATCCAGGTCACAAATAAGGTTAAATACTTAGGGATATATATAATGGCAAGATGCAGTACACTTAAAGAGGATAATTATCTTAAACTCAAACAACAGATCATGGCAGATTTGAAAAGATGGGAAAATTTACAATTATTATTAATTGGGAGACTATGTACAATTAAGATGAATGTATTGCCTAGAGTTTTATATTTATTCCAGACAATTCCAATTAAATTGGGGAAAGAGTACTTTGAAGACTTAAATAAAATAGTGTTGAAATATATCTGGCAGGGAAAAAAAGCAAGAATAAAACTTAAATTGTTACAAGATACAAGAATACAAGGAGGATTTGCTTTGCCCAATTGGGAATTATACTACCAAGCGACAAATTTGATGTAGGCAAAGGAATGGATGTTAAGGAACAGTAGATTTTTGACTTTAGAAGGACATGACTTGCTGTTGGGATGGCATACCTTCCTCTGGTATAAGGGAACTAAAACACGGGTATTTTAGAAGGCATTACATTGAAGAGGCATTGTTACTAAACTGGCAAAAGATTAAAAAGCAATATTATTCAAAAATTCCACTTTGGCTATCTACTATTGAAGCTTTCTCTTATCCAATAACATATAAAAAGAAACAAACAGTTAGATATGGAGAGATACTAAATGAAAAGAGTGAACTCAAATCTATACAAGCATTGGAGGAACAAGGTATAAAGATGAATTGGTTTTCATATGTACAAATACAATCTAGATTTGATAAAGATTTTAAAACAGGTTTTTATGATAAATTGACTGATTTAGGTAAAATTTTAACAGGTACCAATGAAAAGGTAATTAAAAAACTTTATGGACATTTATTATAGTTTAAATTAGAGGAAGAGCAAGTTAAAGAAACAATGATCACTTGGAGAAAAATTTTGGATTGATTTAGAGAAATGGCAAAAACTGGTCTCAAAATTATAAAACGACAATGTCAACTGCTTACAAAGAAAATTTGTATAAGATGTTTTACAGGTGGAAATTACCCACGATGAAAATAGTGAGAATGTTTAAGAACAAATCGGATAAATGTTGGAAATGTCATCAGACATCTAGCTCATATTACCATATGTGGTGGACATGTAAGGAGGCAAAAAGATATTGGACTAAAATCCACACATGGTTGGAAAAAATGATAGAACAGCATATAGACTTTAATCCAGAGATATTTTTATTGGGAATCATACTGGAAATATACAATAAAGAATTGAAGTATTTGATTGTAAATGTGTTAACAGCGGTTAGAATTGTGTTTGCTAAGAATTGGAAAAGTGGAAAAATACATACGCAGGAGGAAGTTATTAAGAAAATTATGGATTGTGGTGAAATGAGTAAATTGACATTTGAAATTAAAGAACAAGAAGATAGACAATTTAATAGGATTTGTGATTTATTTTATCAATGGCTAGATGAAAAGATATAGAAATTGAAACATGTTAAGAAATTTTACAATATAAGATTAATATTTACAGAATATAATATAAAAATTGGTGGCCTGTATAATATAATTTTCATATAAAACTTAGAATATGTATAAAATGATAGAATAATAGCCTAGTCAAAAGAACAATTAATTCATACATTAATGAATATACTGTATATTAGAATGATAATGTGAGAATTCATATAAACTGTAAGTGAAGTCTATGAAAGGATAGCACAAAATTTTTTGTAACCAACTGACACATTGTAACTGGAAGATAAATGTTATGTTTTTTATGTTTTGTTTGTGTATGTTTGTTCAAAAAGAAAAAGAAAAAGAATGGGCACAACAGGCTTCTGGATCTAAGGCCCATGCCCCTGGAGCAATGGTGTAACTATTGTATTTCCCAAGAAAAGGGAACTACGCTCTTATATATCAACTCAATCCCTACTGCTTTTCTTATAGAGATCCATACATCCGCTGGAATTACATCATCCAAAAACTAATTGAGGTGAGTGAAACACTTTGAATGTTGAAACACAAATGTTTCCATTGGCTGGTTGGTTTTATCTGGCCTCTCTGTAAATTAGAAATCTGCTTGGAGACTATTATATTTTTCCTTGAGTGAGCTGGTCTGGAAACTAAGGTGTCTTAGCTGGACGAGGTAGTAAATAGCAATAATTGTTTAAAAAGCCCCAAGTGACCAAAGGTCACCATTTTAATTTTTCAGAGTTCTCTAACTTTGAATGAATGAGATATAACATTTGTCCTGAGTCATATTTGATGCAAAAAAAAAAGATCACTTCCCTAAGAGATATTCAATTTAAAACTTTGGACACAATGTATGTATTTTCACATATCTCCCACAGGAGAAAAGAATGTGAAAGAGAGAAGAGTTGATGGAACTTAGAGCCACTCAGGAAGTGAGTGGTGCAGAAATCTATGACAGATTGACTAAAACTAAACAGAAGAGGGGCTGGTGTTGGAGGACAGCATTTAGGCATTGTAGGAGATTAAAATGGCATCCAAATCCAGCTTCTGAGATCATACAACAGAAGGAAGCTGTTGTCAAGGTTCCAAATAACATCCCCAATGTAATCAAAACTCTCAGGATACAAAAGTCCTTAGAGAGATTTTATTAAAGACATTATATTGGCACGTTTGGAGAAAACCCGAATCTGAATCCCTGTGTTTTCTCCACCCAAACTAAAGTCAAAGTTTCTTCCCCTAAATCATCACATGCCACCCTATTCTCCAATCCAAGTAGGGTAGCATCAAAGGATCATCCTCTGGCCCTCCCTCAGCAGGTGCAGACCAGGCATCCTTGATTCCCATGGGAAAGAATGCTGCAGAGATAAATCTCCCAGTTAACTATCTAACTCTAACCTCCATATACATTTTCTAAAGAATGGTGTGGCAAGCCTTAAATGAAACTAACTAAATTCAAAGAGAGTTGAGAAAAGAAAAAAAAATCTGCAAAGAGTCCATTTAGACTTGGCGGCTGTTCTTAGTCATAGCAAAGAGGTGGCATTCGGTATGCCTTGCCAGAACACTGAGATATCAGTAGATCACTAAGATAGAGCTTTTTTTCTCTCTGTCCCACAGTTCCTGGCGAGTATATATTTTGTGAATTTCCTTCTGAAATACTACTTCATCCCTAACTTCAGCAATATGCATAAGCAGCCCTTCAACATCAAAATCCTGCTGCTTTCCATCTTTGATTCAATATTACCTGGTATGTGGAAACAATTATGATTTCATTTCTGTAATAGGATTATGCAATCAGGCTGATTTATCACATTTTAGAGAAAGTGAATAGAGATGTACTACAGGTAGTTCTCAACATACCACCATTTATTTAGTGCCCGTTAAAGTTACAACAGCACTGAAAGAAGTGACTTATAACCATTTTTCACATTACGACTGTTGCAACATTCCCATACTCACGTGATCAAAATACATGTAATAAATTCTGGCACATATTTATGGTGGTTCCAGTGTCCTGGGGTCACGTGTTCATCTTTTGCATCCTTCTGACCATCAATGGAGGATTCAGATTCATTTAACCACTGGGATATTAACTTACGCAACTGCAGTGATTCACTTAACAACTTGCAGCAAAAGTCATAAAACTGGGCAAAACTCATCTCACTTAGCAATTTAAATTTTGGACTCAATTGTGATCATAAGTTGAGGACTATCTGTACCAGCTAAGTGATACATTGTAAGCCACCCATAGTTGCTTTGAGTAGCAAGATGAGCAACATATAAATTTAATAAATAAATAAACCTCACAGCCCATATATACAATTTTGGACTATATGTAACATCCACAGAAAATGATGAGTTAAGTCTGGCATGCTGCTATTTTTATTCATAATGAAAGTATGTAAAATAAACTTATCATCAAGCAAAGAAATCTTTACAAATTTATTGTCAGGTGATTCTGTTTCCTGTAAAAGGGCTTAGCAACCTGTAAATATTTATTTTCTTCTAGTTTGCCTCAGTTATTCTCCAAGTGCCATGCTCTATGGCCCTTTGAACATCATCCTGTTCAAATTGTCAAAGTCCATCATCATTCCTTGCAATAAGGGGCATTCCTTGCAAAATCCAGTAGATATGGGGGAAAGCTGGAGAATATGGTGCAGTTCCTAAAATTCTACTTGCCAAAAATGTTACCTTACTTTACGTCTGAAAAGCAAGTTTGTAGTCCTGATTGCAAAGATAGGTTTATCTTTTAGCAGTCCACCTGCATTTCTTATCCTTTGATTATTTGACTACAGCCTCTTCTCTGCCTCTGAAAAAGTGTGATTTATATTAAAACAATCCTCTTTCCTTGTAAAAATGTGAAACTATCTCCCCTCTGTGCCCAGCTACATCACTCATAGGTGTTGGGTACAGTGGTAAAATGAAGACACTACTGCTCTACCACTTTAGAATTTTAACCGACAAGCACCTGCATAATACCCAACTCTTAATATATATTGATAAGGCAAAAAGTCTGGAGAGTAATCATTGCAGTACCTGGAAACAGCAGAAGGAAAGATATAGAACTGGAGGAAAAAAATACAAATATCTGCAAATAGAACAATTGTGTCCAAAGATAGCAAAGACAGTGTTCTATCCCCGATTAGGCCCAGACCACCAATAACGACGCCGACACGAATAGTCCTTTGCCTGCCTTTATTACCGGCACGAGCAAACCATCAGTGACTTGCTCGGCCGCCGGAACTATCTGCAGGATCAGATCGCGAGGGAGAAGATGCAAGAGGGAAGAAAAACGGCGAGCCGCGGCTTTTTATATTTGCCGCGACTCGGGATTCGGGGCTTCCCATTGGCTGGCACGCCAGCCAATGGGGATCGCCCCTCTGCCCGGAGTGTGTGTTGCCAGTGTGCCTGCGTGATACGCTACACCCCTCCCCTCTCGGATGGATTGTTCGGGAATGTCTGATTGCGCATGCGTAGTCTCTTAGGTAAGCTGGGCGGTGTCATTCTCTCGTCGAACAGCGCAGGTTCAATTCATTTGGGCTGCCACCGCCGGCTGGAACGGACATGTCGGGGACCTCTTCTGTTCCCGGCTCTGGCTGTGGCAGCAGCGCAGGTGGTTGCGGCCGCGGCATTGCCGCCTGCGGCTGTTGGGCCTCGGCGGCTGGTGTGACTGCAGGATAGGCCGGTGGTAAGTGGTGCGTCAGCTCTTCTGTCTCTTTGGTGAGTTTGTCGCTTTCGGGTTCTTGTTTGTCAGGACTGTTCCCCCCAGTTGGCGCCCACGAAGCTGGTCTATGTGTCTTCGCCAGGTGCGCCCATCTGTTAGTTTGATTTCGTATGACTTGGGCCCGGTCAACCTGCTTATGGTCCCGGGCAGCCATTTGGGGGGGCCTGCATGATTTTTGGCGAATACCCCCTCCCCCTTTAAGAATGTTCGTATGCCCCGGAGTGGGGTGTCAAGGTTCGTGGAGGAATTGTCCGGATGGACTCGGCTGAGCGGGGTTTTAATTTTCCTCCCCATCAACAACTCCGCTGGGCTCCGGTTGGAAGTTGGTGAGGGTGTGGAGTGTTGGGCGAAGAGGAATGTATTTATTTCATGCTGTAAATTTCCTCCGTGCATGCGGGCGATTGCTTCTTTGGTTGATCGCACGGCCCGTTCTGCTTTTCCATTTGCCATGGGCCTGTGGGGTGCTGAGATGGTGTAGCAGATGCCAAGCCCCTTGATGAAGGTTTTAAAATCTTCAGCAGTGAATTGGGGGCCGTTGTCCGAGACCAGCACATCCGGGAGGCCGTGTGTCACAAAGATTTTTTGTAGAGCTGCTATTGTTGCTTGTGTGGTCATGGAATGCATCGGTAGGACCTCGGTCCAGTTGGAGTGGGAGTCCACGATGATGAACAACATGATTCCTTGCACTGGTCCCGCAAAGTCAACGTGGATGCGAGACCATGGGTTCTGAGTTGTCTCCCACTTGGAAATTGGAGCTGCCGGGGGGGCTGCATGTGTGGCTTGGCAAGGTTGGCAAGTCTTGGCTTTGATTTCTATATCTGTGTCCATGTTTGGCCACCACACATAGCTTCTTGCTAGTGCTTTCATCCTAACTATCCCCTGGTGGCCCTCGTGGATCATGCTTAATATTTGCGTTTGTAATTTGCTGGGGATGATGACTCTATGGCCCCACAGGAGGCATCCCCGATGCGCGGAGATTTCCGCTTGCCTGCACTCGAACGGTTTGAACGAGTCTCTTTTCATCGTTGGCCAGCCATTTAGTGCCCATTGCATGACTGTTGCGAGGTTTGGATCCTTTGCTGTGGCTTTTGCGATGTCGTCTGCTGTTATGGGATTTCCCGGAATGTGTTCCAGGAGTAGGAGGGGTAACGTTGGAGCAGGGTCAGATGGGGGCGCCGGGGCGGGGAGACCGCTGAGTGCATCTGCATGGCTGATTTGGGTTCCTGGGTGGTATTCGAGCTTGTAGGCATAGGCTGCCAGGAACTCGGTCCAGCGGGTCATGCGGGGGGAAAGCACTTGTGGGGTTTGCTTGTTTCCTGTGATGATGCCAAGCAGGGGTTTGTGGTCCGTCACAAGTGTGAATTGGCGTCCATATAAGTAATCGTGGAATCGTTTAACCCCCGCGACCACTGCTAGAGCTTCCTTGTCTATCTGGCTATAGTTCCGTTCGGCCGCTGACAGGGTTTGGGAATAGTATGCGATGGGTGCTGTCTGGCCATTTGGGAATACGTGGCTTAATACTGCGCCCACTCCGTACAGGGAGGCATCGCATGTTAATTGAACTGGGGTCGATTCACTGTATTGGACCAGCAAGCTGTCTGCGGAAATCAGGGATTTTACAGCCTGGAATGCCCGTTGTTCGCTATTCCCCCAAGTCCAAGGTGTTGTTTTGTTTAAAAGTTTATGGAGGGGTTCGGCAACGGTGGCCTTGTGCCTGAGGAACATGCTATAAAAGTTAAGCAGTCCCAAAAAGGCTTGCAATTCAGTCTTGTTGGTCGGTGGAGGGGCATTTTGAATGGCCGCCGTTTTGCTGGTGGTAGGGTGTATCCCTGAAGCATCTATCTTATACCCCAAGAATTCGACAGCCGGGACGCCAATTAAACATTTCTTTTTATTTAATTTGAGACCTGCGCTTCTGAA
>JAEANM010016128.1:0-13377 GCA_017656035.1 Myanophis thanlyinensis
TATAGTCCGGCCCTCCAACGGTCTGAGGGACCGTGAACTGGCCCCCTGTTTAAAAAGTTTGAGGACCCCTGATCTAGAAGATTTGTAAAAGTGATGTGATTTTGCTCTTTTTCTTCATAGTTTCTATAAAACCACACACGTTTTTTCTCTGATCTTCATTGGACTTTTCTGTCAAATGGCTGTGCTTCCCAGGACTCTTTTATTTTCAACTTGTGTATTATGGATAATGGTAGCCAAAAGAGAGAATCCAGATTTTAAAAGTTTTTGCATAATTTTTCAAATTTTAAGTATCTTACTTATGCATAGATTTGCGGTAAATTATATCCAGTTTTCAAAAAATTACAGTTTTTAGGTTTATTTGATATACAAGTTGTTAAAATATACTTTTAAATTTTTTTTATCCTAAGTGAAACAAGTTTTAAAAGATGTTTATTATTTAGTAGTTTATATAAAGTGCTAATGCATCAGCAGACAGCTTGATGGTTTGGATCTGAATCTTGCTACTTTGATACTATTATTTTGTTACTAATGTATGAAGTGCTCACAATATTTGTGTCAGTGTATGCAGCGAATTTAGAGCTGCTAGAGGTTTTTATAGAGTGACTACCTCTATGTTATAACCCAGGAGCAATAATACACAGCACACAGAGTCTATATACAGTGGTTTATCTACAATAGTATACAATACATGTGGCAGCAAATACCTTACTCAGACACGGAGAATTTCTGTTCTGTAAACCGGTCAAACAAGGAACAATCAGTAAGCAAGTAACACAGGAACGAAGCAGGAAGAAATGCAGGAAGGGAGGAACACCCTCTACCAGCTTCCTTTTATAACCATCCCTTAAAGGGGAACATTCTGTTCCCTCCTCCTTAAAGAGAAACCACTGCCTAATGCTGAGTCATTCTTCTCAAGTAACTTGCTGTAACTCTTGCATAAGTTTCCTGCCACAGGTGAATTAGCATTTCTCCATAGTGCTGAGGAATAGAATCCAAGTATGGGTGTGTCTCCATCAGTGGCTCTAAGACTGAGCCAATCAAATGAGTTCCGCCCCTGTTCTGGTAGCCCCAATTATTTGGCTCAGTCAGAGATCTTCAGACATGAGTTTTGAGGTCCTATTCTTGGATTCCATTCAAAAGCCTTTTAAATTAAATAAGAGTTAAAAGATCCTGCCTTGCTTCTACCGGCTGGTAGAAAGGTCAGGCCATTGGACGAGGCTCCCCAAGTGGGGAGAACCTCACAACGAACTCCGAGGTCTCCTAGCCTCGTAGACACTGGGGGAAGCTCGATTTCGCTCCCTGGGCCCTCATCATTCTCTGTGCCTTTCCGGATGGAAAGAGCATCATGCCATGCCTTCGACCGATTATCGCCACTCCCTTATTATTTGTCACCACGTGCTTATGGGAGGACTTCTGCAGGGCTGCCGGATCAAAGCCAGATGCAGCTCAATTATACTGTCCTCCTCCCTTCTTTCTGGCTTTCAGCCTTTAGAGATTTCCTGGCAGGGAAAGCAAGCATGGCTGCTGGCCTTTGGTCAGGCACAGCCCTTCCGGCTCCTACTTTACGAGCCTTCTGGCTCCCTGAGACCCCCGAGGGAGGCGATTGTTAGTAGCGGCAGGTCTTTGACCATAAACAACTGCTTTTCATGCCCCAGCCTTTCCAGGATGGGAGAGAACCTAGTGCTGGCCTTGAGCCAGAAGTGCTTCAGGTGTGTGACGAAAGGAGGAGTGAGGCAGTGACATCATCAGAGCCTCAACCTTGTGTGAACAGCGTTGCATGACTACGGCCTGTGAAGCTGCGTGGATGATCCCCCTTTTACTGTTAATTGAAATTTCAACTGGGACTAACAGGACAAAAATAGTATTCCACATCTTCCTTACGATTGCCCTTTGGGGGCATTTGGAACTATAATCCCGAGGGAGAACTTTAATCTGTTCAACCCTTCCCCTGTAATTGCTTGCTGCTCATACTCATTAACTGCCCTCCCCAAAGGACAGAATTTCTTCCCTCAGAGCAGTTGCTGGGCAGATTCAACTGTAACCCTTCTTGTACAGAAGACTGGTTCAATTTCCAATGGTTCTTAGTCTCCTCCCCTCTGAGGGGCCAGTCACAGATAAATTGCCTTATGGCTATGATCCAAGGCAGCTGGCTGAGGCCATGGAGGCCAATCAGATCAAGGAGGTCCTTCCTTGGTTCAAGGGGAAAAGAAACATAATAGAGGCTCTAAATCTTCCTCTAAGGCTTTCTCCAAAGGGGTTCCTCATAAAAGCAAACTCCACAGGCCCAGACTTGAGGATAAATTTTCCTCCAGCAGACACAGATCCCTGGAATGAGAATTTTCTAGAGCTGAAAAACGTTTACAATTGGGGGGGCATGGCCCACCAGATTCTCCTCAACGGTTGCCTAACTCAGCTCACTTCACCCTTTCCCCTGAGGAAGCTGTCCCTTTTGAAACAGAAAGACAGAACCCCACCCCTGATAGACACAGAACTGTTGAGGCCACATTTATGTCAATGGCAGCTGGCCTCGGGTGAGGAGGGACCGCAGGGAGCATTGTCAGACCTCAACTCCATGATAGCACAAGGCTTTGCAGGCCTGCAGCACAGCCTTCAATTAACGGCCCAGCCTCTACTCCCAGGCCCAGAAGATTGCTTCTCCATAGTGCCCTCAGAGAGTACCTTTTCCAGTCCTGCTTCATGCTCATACGCCTCATCTGTTTGAAGCAGGGACTCTGCTTGGTGATAAGCACAGGGATTCTGCATTGTCGGATGATGAGGTCACACCAGAACCCCCTGGCCTTTGTCGAGTTGTTTCCTCCAGAGGTTTTCAAATCCCTCTTAAGGCAAAAGTAACCATAGAATTGGGCTCATCCCTGCCGGCTCCATCTGCCACATGTAAGGGGCCCAACACCCTCTTCTCCTCGACAGTCTGGGAGAATGATGGGGTCCCAACGCCTCCAATTGATGTTGGACATTATTAAGAAACAGTGGCTTTGCCCTGGCATGCAGACTACGCTCAATTTCTCTGATAGGAAATACTATCAAGGGGACAAGGATCTTTCAGATCTAGTCCCGTCAGTTGAGGAACCAATCATTAACCTTGCCTCTTCCTCCCTAGTCTCAGGAGACGCAGCAGAAAGCCTCAGGCCAGAGGACAAATGTGCGGAATTGGTACTCCGCATAGCCTTTCAAACTGCAGGCTGGGCAGTCCGAGCAGCTTCAGCTGCCAGCTTTTTAAACAGAGCCACACTGCTCTGGGTCTTCCAGATGCAGAATAGGCTGCCACCAGGTGATGCCAGACTCCAGCAGGAACTCAATAAACTGCTACTCAATTTTCGGCAGATGCCATGCTTAACACTGTGAGATTCGCCTCCAGGACCATGGCGTCATCGGTAACCTCCCGCCGCCTCTTGTGGCTTCGCCATTGGTAAGCCAATATGAGGGCAAAATGGAGGATTGCCTCTGGAGCCTTTCATGGCAGCAGACTCTTTGGGGTGTACTTGATCCACTTCTAGTGGAAATTAGGGACAAGAAAAAAGTGCTTCCTCCTCAGCATAGAAGACTTGACCATTGCTTTGCCCTGTATGCACGACATCCATTAACCAGGACAGACCTGGGCCTTGATTGCACCCAATGACGTATTTCCAATGAATAGTGGCTGCTGGAATGTTATCGGTACAGGTATCATTATTCAGGTATTCAGCCCCTGTCCAAATGGCCCTTTTGAGGAGTGGGAGGTCACCCCTTCTGTAGAGCCTGATAAGTACTGCCTAGAGCGGGGTCAGGCAAACTTTTTGACTCGCGGGCAACAATGATGGGATCCCCCTCCCTCAGCCCCCCACACCCACCCTTACTCCCCCTCCCGCAGCCCCCCTCCCCCACGTGTCTTTGCAAGCGTGGGATGCCGAACGTAGCAGCCATGAAGAAGGTAAGAGGGCGGGAGCGGGGGACGGCGGCGACGGGGACGGCTCTGCAGCAGCAACACCGGCTCTTCTCTCGCCACCCAGGTGCTGGTGACGGGGAAAAGCGGCTCCGGCAAGACCAGCATGCGCTCCATCATCTTCGCCAACTACATCTCACGCTATGTAGTTGGCGAAGATGATAGAGCACATGCTGGTCTTGCCGGAGCCGCTTTTCCCCATCAGCAGCACCTGAGTGGCGGGAGAAGAGCCAGCATTGCCGCTGCGGAACTACCCGCTGCCCACCCACCGCCCTCTTACCTACTTAATGGCTGCTGTGTTAGGCATCCCACGCCTGCAAAGACACGCGGGCATCAGCGGCCTGTCCTGCTTCCCTGGGCAGCTCCCCACGGCCCTCCCCGGATGGCTCGGCGACCTCTTTGGCGGGTGAACGGCCCCGCAGGTGCGGAAGGGCATGGGACCCACCTATGCTCTGGACTAGCCCTGCAGCCGAGGTGTGCAGGGGCAGCAGCCACTCCGCATCATTGTCCTGCGCCCGTAGGGCTCACAGCCCCAGCCTTGCGTAGGTCACTCGCCCAGCGTCAGATGACGCGATGCGCCGATCACCGAGGCAGCAGCGCCCCTAGAGTGACCCTCCAGCGAAGCCGTGGGAGCCATGCTTCTTGAGGGTGCCGCGCTCTAGGGGGCTCTGCAAGAGAAAGATGGCTGCGCGCAGTGGGAGGGCTTGCTGTTCGCACGTGCGGGACATTTCGGGAGGGCTCTGGGACATGGAAGCTGGATTAATGTTGTGTCCCTGCGCCCGCAGGCTGTGCTAGGGATATGCTGCCGAGGGAGGCGTCAATGAGGGCAGAACTCCCCAGTCTGCGCCAGGATTAAAAATCCCAACGGGACGGATGTGTCCCGCCGGCCATAGTTTGCCCATGTCTGACTTAGAGGCTCCCATTTGGGGGTAGGCTACGCTTATTCATAAACCAGTGGGAGTCCGTAACCAGGGATAGATAGGTTATAAGTACCCTCAGATAGGGCTTGACTCTGGAATTTACCTCCATTCCCCCGAGGCATTTCGTAACCTGCTCCATTTCCTTTAACTCAGAAAAAAACCTTAACGGAACAGTCCATTCAGCATTTACTGGATATTTGGGCCATCAAATCTGTTCCTCAAACTGAAAAGGGCAAGCGGTTTTATTCCATCCTGTTCATAGTTCCCAAAGCCTCGGGGATGGCGAGCCGTTCTAGACCTCAAGAAATTAAATGTGCATATTAAATACCACTGCTTCAAGATGCACATTGTCCGCTGCATTCTGGAGACAGTTAGGAAGGGCGACTTCCTAGTGTCTGTTGACCTGTCTGTGGCCTATCTCCACATCCACAATTCTCACAGATGCTATCTTGGGTTCTGCTTTGTGGGCCACCATTTTCAGTATAGAGTTTTAGGAATGTAATCTAACAGTTGGGTTGGCAATATATAAACCATGATAGCAATACTGTATCTTTAATTACTACTGTAATATGATTGGTTGCTGTTTCCTCAAGCGGCCATAAGATGGAGCCAGTATCACCGTTAGTTACTGATTGTTAGATACTGGTTGTTGAATGTCGTGTACTGATCAGCGTGAATTACTGTCAGTTACAACTGTTCTGCAAGCTTTGTGTACTGAACTGTTTATTTGATTCTGGACTGTGCTTTTGGATTATCCCTGAATTGTAAAAGTTGATGACTGACTGTCTTAATCGTGTATGATTTTTGGATTGATTGATGGACTTTGCATACCTCTATTTCCACAGAAGTAAAAAAACATACTTGTTTTACAATTCAGTGTCTCTGTATGCTGGTTTGTGTGTTCATCAACACCACTCTCACAATGCTTCTCTGAACGTACTTGTTCTCCTAACGGGATTTTCCTTATCATAGAGCCTTACTTTTTGGCCTGTCATCGACCCCCAGAACCTTCACTAAAGTATTAGCCTCAATATCCGCTCACCTCAGATCTTTGCCCATACATATCCAATGCTACCTGGATGATATTCTCATTCAGTCTGTGTCATACCAACACGCACTCAGGGATGTTCGGATAGCAGTGGATACACTAAGGGCTCACGGCTTTCTAATCAATATGAACAAGATCCTTGATCCTGGAAACTGTATACAGCACCTTGGTGCGGTTATAGATACCATCTCCTAACAGGTATTTCTGTCATCGGAGTGGCAAGAGAAAAACCCTGATAAGAGATGTATGTAGTTCTTCTAGGGCTTCCATGGTGCAACTTTCAAAATTGCTGGACATGATGATCTCATGCATCAGCATTGTGCCATGGGCAAGATTGCATGCAAGGCCCGTACAAGGGTTTTTGTTACTGTTTCAACGGGCAGGTCGCAGCAATGCACATACCATAATCTTGGTTTCTCTGGAAGTCCTCCATTCCTTCAGGTGGTGGACATCACCGGTTATTCAGACAGGTGGCCTATTCAAAGAACCAGACCACATTTCCATTACTACATTACTACTGATGCTAGCCTCTTCGGGTGGGGAGCGCACCTCAGCACACTCATAACCCAGGGCCAGTAGTTTTCTCAGGACCTTGGAAACAACATAAACTGGGTTAGAGCTCTGAACCATTCATCTGACACTCTGAAACTTTAAGCATCAGGTCACGGGTCTAGATGTTTTAATTTTGATGGACAGTGTAGCTGCTAAGATTCATATTAACCAACAAGGGGGCACCCACTCAAGGTCCTCATGAGGGAGGCACAACAGCTATGCCTTTGGGCAGAAAAGCACTTCTCTTCCCTCAAGGCACAACATATACCAGGAACAGTGAATGTCCAAGCTGACTGGTTGAGCCGGATCACAGAAGATCACACGGAGTGGCAGCTGCACCCGGATCTCTTCAAAGAAATTACAATGAGATTCAGCACTCAGGTGATTGACTTATTTGCATCCCCTGAATAACCAGTTACCAAGGTTTTTTAAACTGGTTTCATACACAGGGGTCAGAGGAGATGGACACCTTACGCAGCGAATGGCCTCGGGGCCTGTTATATGCCTTTCCCCACTCTTCCCCTTATTCCTGCAGTTGTCAGATGAACTCTACAACAGAGAGCAGAAATCCTGCTGGTGGCCCCGTAATGACCCAGGAGACCCTGGTTTGCAGACCTGTCTACTTCCAGGCCCTGGAGGATCCCCCAAAACAAACTTGTGCTTCAGCAGGGCAGTCTGTTGCATCTGGATCCAGAGTGGCTGCAACTGGCTGCCCCTGTGTGTCTTGTTTTCTCTCTTCCCCAGCCCCCAGAGGCATTTTGCAGGGGTCCAGAAGGCTCCGTACGGCTCATTTTTACCAAAAAACGGGCCATTTTTTTGGGTGAAAATGAACCGCACAGAGGCTTCTGGAGGCCTGCAAAATTCCTTTGGGGACTGGAGAGAGGGAAAACAAGATGCGTGGAGGCCAAAACCTCTTTTTTTTCTTGTTTTCTTCTTCCAAAATCTAGGTGCGTCTTATACTCCGAAAAGTATGGTATATTCTAGAGGAGGAATAATCCATATTACAGTTCAAGAATGTCTGCATGTAATTGAATATATATATTAATAACCATTTATTCTTTCTTCCTGTAAATTTAAAACTTATCCATGTGGCTATATTTAAATTAACTCTCCAAATCTTTTAGGCAGTTTTCCAAAAATGTCTATTTCTTAATATATTTTCTGCAAAAAGTAAATTTACACCTTGCCATTATGCCTTTTTTCCACAAAGAATTCCAATGTTGAATATTATATTAACATGTAACTGAAATATTTGTATATATCATACTTAACAAAATTCTTAGCCCCAAATTGACATTGAATGGTATAGATAAGCTTATTTCATGCAACAAAATGCTTCTCAAAATCAACAAATAGGATTACTTTTGCTGAGCTAGCTACAGAGACTTCTAATCTGTATAATGGATTATTTTGAAATAGTATTACGGTAGATTATGAAGAGTGAATTAATTTTAATTCTTTGAACAGTCTCTTAATCCATTTGGTTTTAACCACTTCTATCTGTAGATTAAATCCTGGATCTTGTGATGTGGGGGTTTCAAATTCATATATTGCTTGTAATATCCTCCTTCAGTTTCTCCTTCCACATGTTTCAACTTCAGTCCAAATTCAATCCTTTAAAATTGGGCAGATTATGGCCACAAGAATCCATAATTTGAATATTTCTTTACTACATGCTTTAATGTACGATGAGGTCTTTCGAAGCCGATCACCCTTTTTTATTTGCAACTAGTAGCAGTTTTACAGTTTTGATATTATAGTATATGGTATATGAGCTAAAGATTTTTATGAGCATTTAAACCCACACAGAGTATTAAGTACTTGTAAAGCAAAGTGAAGCTTGCCGTTTGTTCTTGTTCAGATGCAGTGTCTGTAAGAGGCAGGAAATCTGGCCTTTAAAAACATTCCTAATTGGCTGTAGCAACTCTCTTTTTCTTTTCCTTCCTCCTCTTAGTTTACTACAGGCTTCTCTCAGAGTAAAGACCTGTTCCTGAAATGACTATAGCAGATGTGGGCAAACGAGGGCCTGTTGTCTATACCCCATTGTTCAGGCTTAGGTTTGCAGACCCGGTGGATTGTTGTATGAATTGGTGAATCTTAATCCCCAGCTGAGGAGAAGCTGTTTGGCAAATGGCAGGTTAATTTGCAGACAGCAGGATGCATTGTACTGTGTGTGTGGTACAACAGCATGTGGGAGAGAAATAGTTAAAATCCTTTTCATTCTCCCAGTTGCTGAGAGGAGGAAGAAAAGGAAGGTAACAAGCAACTAGGGCTTGTTCTAATCTCTCTGGAATGTAACCATTTTGAAACTTTTATAGCTTCAATATGCCATTCACTCACTTGCCAGCTCTTTTCCTTTTTTTTTTTTTTTTTGCACATGGATTCTAGCACAGGAGGTGCTCTTTTGAATTCAGAGGTGTTGCTCAACTTTCCACATCAACCCTTAAACTTTTTCCATTCTTTGTATGTTTTCAGAATATGTCTCCAGCCTTGCACATTGTTCTCTGAACTTAGTAAAAAAAAATGCTTTTTAATAGCTTTAAAAAAAAACACTGCCCCAGTTTGCAGTGGTTTCTCTGCTTATAAAACGGATTAGAAAGCCCATTTTGTGACCAAGCATGTTGAGTAGAAAAGAAGGGGTAGAGTGTAAGATATACCACCTGGAAAATGACAACATGTAGGACTTTTAATTAGTAGTTTTTTTCCTGTGTATATTTTAGCTATTTTAGGTGTCTTGCCTTCTCAGTCATTCTCCATTCAGAGGTTCCAAGAAAGCTGAGTCATCGAATGGAGTAGGGCTTGCTGCCCTAGTAACGCTGAGTGTTATAGGTGTCTTTTAAAATTACTTTTCAGTAAACGGCAAATGAACTCACACCACCCCTCAATGTTTGGAAACAGATTGGAGCTGTACAGCAGCCAGATCCAGGGAGTTCCCCAATCTAAGCAGCCACTTTGATCTCAGGTCTTGGAGAGTAGATCAAAGGCAGTCATTTAGGAAACTACTACTACTGTACTCACAGTCCAGAGTGTACTGTAGGTCATTGAGCTAGCTTGTTGGGAGTCATGGGGCCAGCTGCATACCAAACATACTCCTTGTACAGATGACAGCCCTGGCTCCCTGCCTTTTCCTCAATTGGCTGTTGCAGGAACCTTGGAGACTAAGATCTGATTACAGGTCCTGAGCCCAGCTCTGCACAAAGGACAAAGTTTCAGTGCTATCTTCTGAAATCTCAGTGGCAACTCAGTGTTTTCTGCTCTGTGTTATTTTCGGCTCTAGCATCACATTGTGTCTTCCTTGTGTCACATTTTCTGAAAAGTAACAGTCTAAAGGTTCTAGGGTGTGGTCTAATCTCTACCCTATGTGGTCATAATAGTTATTGCCTATGACTAACCATAGTAGGTAGGCAACAAAATCAAATTCAGAATTAAAAAGTACAGTTTTGAAAGTGTAACATTGGTGCTGAAAAAGGGAATTTAGATATCTGCCCACAGTGCTACCATGAAGTGTTGGCAGCTGCAGATGTCCAACTCTTTAAATTCAGAAACTTGATGTAAGAAATTTGTTATATGGACAGACTCTACAGTTGCTGTTGCAGTGTGCAAAGAAAAGTTTAAAAAGAACAAAGAAAAAGAACAGAATTTTAAAAAGAAAATAAAGAAAAATAAAAGAAATACCTAAAGAAGTAACTTTCAAACTTCATTATATAGTCCTTGACTTACAACATTCATTTAGTGACTGTTCAACGTTCTACAATCAACATCAATGGGAGAAGCCAGAGTCACTTAACAATCTCATGATTCACTTAACAACTGCAATGATTCATTTAACTGTGGTAAATGGGGCACAACGCATCTAACAGCTTTCTTGCTTAGCAATGGAAATTTTGGGTTTAATTGTAAGTTAAGAACTATCCCTACAAGTACTTTATAAACAAATTTTGTAATTCTGCCCCTATAAGGTTACAAACAGATATCTTATTCTTTCAAAAACCTGTATCTATAAGCAAATCCATAAGACATCAACTTTTCAATCCTGGTATCGTCAAAAAATCCATAGAGTATTGTCAAAACTTCATGAATACATGTCTTGATCAAATAGACCAAATGTATATTACTTCTATATATATTTTACTTCTGAAATTTTTAGTTCATTCAAATATTCAATGTCTCCTTGATTCTTTGACCCCTTGCTTAAGTTTCTTTGATGCTTCAATAAGCCTCTTTTGTAAATCTAATAAAAAGACATTATCCAGATCAGCCTGCTTCTTTTGTATATCGAGTAAAGACCTTATCCAGTTCATTCTCTTGGCCTGTCACTTGCATTTCCACTTTAAGTACCTTCTCTTTTTTAATCCAATTTTTCAGATTTCACTAGTTTTGCATACAGCAAGATTTGTTTCACATCTGCAATATGTTCATTAACATACTTTCAACAATGTCTATCCATTGAAGCAGACAATGACACAAACACATACCTGTTGTCACCACAGTTTTGTCACCAATGTTTCTAGGACAGAAGTGAGGATCCATAACTGCTTTTTGAGAGTGAGGGTGAGGTAGTCATTCCATTTAATGATATCCAATAGAAGCAATTGTGTGTTTTCCTTCTACAGATTCTTTGAAAAATTCCAGTCGACGATTCCAGTCTTGTTCCTGGTTCATAACACTCCTCATATAAACTCATGATACTTTAATGGAATTAAATTAATTTATAATCCCTTCCATCCATACACTAGTTCTTCAATATTTGCACCAGAAAAATAAATATATAGCCAGGATTACATCTAGAGAAGTCAATGTCTGGAATGAAGATAAAGAATAAGATTTCTTCCCACTTTGATTTTTGAAAGCTAGAGAAAGTTTAGCTTGTTTTAAATTGTTAACCCAATTTAAAAAAATTGTCTTTAAATTGGAATATGACTTAAAATCTGAAATGGCTCTTTTTCAAGAAAGATTAACTTGAAAAAAAAATCCTTACTCATATTTCTCCATTATATACTCTGAACACTCATCTATATGCCCCATCTTCTTATCTTTAAAGATAAATTATTTGGAAGCAGATGGTAAATTCTTCAGTGGCTGCAGTGGATAAAATGTTAGTTGTAGTAGTATAATTGTATATAAAGCATCAGCTTATATATTACTTTTTTGGTCATAATTGCCCCTTCAAGGTTCTATGTACAGTTTATAAGATTTATATGACTGCCTATGGGCGACTTAATAACTATAAACCAAACCATGATAAAAATGATAAAAACAATTTTTATACAATGAATTTTAAAAATCAAGATTGATAAAATGCAATGCTAATAGTAAATGGATAAATAGCAAAACAGTTTTGAACTGCATTAATTCAAGGTTTGTGACTTAGGGTGGCCTTTGGGACCTTGGATGACAGAATCTGTTCTTTTCCCACAGTTTCTGAAATCTGCTGTCTTATGGTTGCAAAATTCTATATTGGGATGTTTACAAAAGATGGAGAAGATAAACTTTAAACCAGTTATCCACGTTGATTATTGGGGTGGGGGAAGGAAGGAAGACAGGAAGGAAGGGAGGAAGGGAGGGAGGGGTACGAAATGGGGATAGTGGAATATAGGAGAGACAGGATTTAGAGGAGAAAGAAAGGAAAGGGCGCAAAGAAAGAATGAATGGAGGGAGAGTGGGTTAGGAAATGGGGATGGTGGAATGTATGGGAACAGGACTAGGGGAAGGAAGGAAGGAAGGAAGGAAGACAACTCATTAAATTTTTTATTACTTCAGTCTCTTCAAGTGCTTTCATTTATACATTCTTTATAATCTTTGTACAAAAAACATCTTTTTTTTTAAATTCCAGGAATGAGGGCAAAGGATGCTTATAAACCTATTTGCTTATTTCCCTTTAAGTTTCACATCCTGTATTTGTGTCCATTGATGGTATAAAAAAGGCGAATTACATCATGTGCACTCTGGATGCATTTGAATATGTTTGGGCATGTACACATAAAACAGCAGCAGTGAAGAACTTCTCCAGATTAAACACATAACAGAAAGAGAGAAAATCATCTGTCTCTTAGTAAACAAACAATAAACTGTTAGTTTTTTTCATGTTTGTAAATGAATTTGTAAAACCACAAATTAGTTACTGCAGAACATTACTCTTTCCTTTCCTTTGCTACCGAGAAGTGCCTTTTAACTGAGCAAAATGTTTCAGCAGGGGAAGAAAAATCAAGGTAAAATGTCAGTTCATGAAACCTTTTATCTCTGTTGAAGAAACCAGATCTTTTTTTTTTTTTAACAAAAAAAGAAATTTGGGGAAATAACATTTCCTTGACTGTGTTCATATTAGGCATGGCATGTACAATCTGATATATGACAGCTAATTTGTCTCCTGAGAATCTGGAGCATTAGGTAAAAACATCATAAAATGAGAATTTCCATTGTTGAGAAAGAAAGGGAGGAGAAAAAAAGCCTTAAAGTTTCTTTTTGTGTGAACGGGTTTATGATTTGAGCTACTCTGATGTTCAAATAACTGTATGCACACATGATAACATTATGCAAATCCTGCCCTTATGTCTGGCGCAAGTATATTTAAGCTGTGATAATTGCATGATGACAGTGTCATGTATGTGTTATGATTTATAACTCTCTCCCTCTTTGCAAGATAATTATGGATCCTGGACAAGTGATATTCACCTGAAAATCTTCTCCACAGGTAGCAATAGCAATATATTGAAGATTGGAAGATAACTGCCATTTTACTTTTCAGTGTAAGGAACTAAAGAGGATTCAGTGGACTCAGAGTAAGGTTGCTTCTTACATTTATTTTATTTATTTATTTATTATTAGACTTCCCGAGGGAGAGGGGCGGTGTACAATGAACTAAAAAAGACTTAAAATACAGAGATAAATTTAAAATATAAATTAAAAAATTAACAATT
>JAEANM010016129.1:0-13377 GCA_017656035.1 Myanophis thanlyinensis
AAATTTAGAACAGTTTAAAATGCATGCAAAAATTAAGAACCAATTTAAAATCCCCAACTGATGGTACTAGGCCAGACCGGCTTGTTGAAACAAAAAGGTCTTCAATGCGCACCGGAAGGTCTGTAAGTCTGTAGGTTTTCTTTGGACATTCTGTCTTTTATCTTTTTACCAAGATAGTTTTGCATTTAATTGTTTTCCTTTGCCTCCCTCTTATGTATCTATGTATGAGAAGCCTAATATTCTCTTTTACAAAAATTTAAAATGTTTTTACCAAAGCATGTCATAGAAACAAACTAAGTAAGACAAAGTTATTTTTAAAAAAGAGAAAAGGAGATATTTTAAGGCAGATATTTTAAACAATAAATCACTTCCTCCTTTACTAAAGAGAAATTCCTAATTTGGCATACTGAAATAATTTGCTCAGTTACACAACAAAATATAAGTCTGATGAAATAAATCTCACCTTCTTCTCTATGAAACATGCCAGGGGTTCTTTTGGATCAGAACACAACAAACATTATATATTCATGACTGGGATTTAAAGACTACTTTTCATTCAAAGTTTTATCAAAACACTTTAAAATATTTATATCATTCAATAAAATATCAAAGAATAAAAAACAGTAAAAGTAATGGGAAACAGTAGTCATGAATAATTACTAGGGCCATTGGCAAGAAAGCAGAGACAAAGTTAAGAGAAGATGTAGGCAAATAAGGAAGGATTTTTTTTTCATTTACAAGAGAAGGCCCACCTGACTACCCCAAGGAGTTTGCTCACACTTCATGAACGCCAGAAACTAAAAAAATTGACGCATTTTCTAGTTCTCTTTTACTTCAAATGACAGCAAGGGAAATAAAACAGTCCTATGGTGAAATTATTAAAAACAACAACACAGTAATGTGGTTGGCAGCTCAGGAATGGATGGAGGAGGAAGAAGAGAAGAGGAAGATGTTGCGTTTCGCAGGTTTCAAACTGGTGACCTTTTACACATGAGGTAAATATGATACTCAATACTGTCTTAAAGCACTGGTCTAAGAGTAACAACAGCCAAGGTTAAGAAACTACCATATTTTTTGGTGCATAAGATGCACTCCCCCCCTCCCCCCCAAAAAGGGGGTGAAAATTGTGGTGTGTTTTATACACCAAAAATAGCCATTTTTGGCCTCTGGAGGACATACCCATGCATCCCATTTCCATCAAAAACAGACTGTTTTTGGCCTCCCAAACCCCCCATGTGTCTTGTATTACCTCTTCCCATCCCCCAGAGGCATTTTGCAGGCCTCCAGAAGCCTCTGGATGGCTCATTTTTGCCCAAAAAATGGGCAAAAATGCCCTGTTTTTTGGCAAAAATGAGCCACACGGAGGCTTCTGGTGGCCTGCAAAATGCCTTTGGGGGCTGGAGAAAGGGGAAAAAAGATGTGCAGAGCAAAGGTGAAATTCAGCAGGTTCTAGCAGGTTTGCTAGAACCAGTAGTAAATTTTCTAAGCAGTTCAGACAACCAGCTGTTAGAATAAATCTTTTGTTTTTCTACTTTACAGGGTTAATCCCGTAAGGAAGGCAGGAAAAAACATTCTGCTGCTGTTTCTAGCCTAATCTTTATTCCCCTGCTTACAGAAACTTCTCATCCAGTCATATGACCCCCCCAGCCACTCCCACCAAGCCACACCCACAGAACTGGTAGTAAAAAAAATGAATTCCACCACTGGTTCAGAAGCCAAACACTTTTTTTTTCTTGTTTTCCTCTTCCAAAATTTAGATGTGTCTTATATTCTGGTGCATTTTATACTCTGAAAAATATGGTATATGGTGTTGGAACTAACCCAAAAGCAGACAGACATTGGAGTCCACCAATGGAGAAGGATTCAAGAGGAATATTGCCTATATCTAAGGAACATATGTCTTCAAGCTCCTCTAGCAGTGATTCTGACCATGAAAATGATACAGTGGATGGGAATTATCTGCTGGTGAAAAAAGAGGAACAAACAGGCAGCCCAGGGGGAAAAATAACAGATTCCATAGGAACAGTCTCCCCCAGCAGCAACATAGAAGACAAAATGTTTCATATTGTAAAATGAGCTATGTCAACGTTTCATCATTTTAAAGGTAAAGTCTCAAGTGATTATGGAGAATCCTGGATGGATAAAGAAGGTGAAATGAAGCTTGACAAAAAAAAAAGCTTCTCTCTATATCCAGAACAGGGGACCCAGCTGAAGGAATGGATTACTGATGGCAATGAAATGAGGGGGTGGGGGAGTAGGCCAGCAAAGATATATAGGAATTCCTTTGTTTAAATTTAAAGTAATCTTTTTTACATTGGCATTTGTTTTTTTTCTAAACTTGTTGCTTTGAAGTGTATTTGGATTGAAAACAATTTGTAAGATGAGATGCTTTTTTACTACTGCACATTCAAAGTGTATTGGGATAGGTGAAACCAATAGTTAATCCGACAAACCCTAGAAACATGGAAAAAAACCACCCATCCACAAATTAAATTAATTGTGTTTGGGCATTTTGATATTTGAATTTCATAAACATATTTCATAACATGTTGTTTCATAACATGTTTCATAACATTTTTAAAAAAAAAAAGGATTATGTCCTGTTAAGTCCTGAATGCGGAAAGAAAAATGAATGTTTATTTTTCTTAGCACAAATGAATGAAGTAAAGAAATAAAGAAATAATTCAATCAGGAGCCATGTCTGAATAGACTTCCTGGCCATCCCTGCAATCAAAGTAGGAGAAGGGTTGAATCCAGAAAAAAACATCATAAGCCAATTTAATATTCAGTTATTTAATGGATGGGAGCAAGCATGCTATGAAGGCCACCATGAGGGAGAATGCACCAGGATAAAAACCAGGAAACAGTGAGTTCTACTTCCACCTTAAAGGCATGATAATGGGCCAATCACCCTCACTCAGCCCAATTCACATCACAGTGTTGTTTTTGTAGGAAAATTGGAGGAGGAAGGGATATTAGGTATATTTGCTGCCTTGAGTTATTTATAAAAATAATAAAAAAGAGGTAGGTAGGTAGGTAGGTAAAGTGGGGAGAGACAAAGAAGCTAGCAAGCAGGCAGGCAAGCAGACAGACAGACAGTCAGACAGACAATAGATAGATACTAGAGTTCTGTTTCTAGTGTTTGATGCTGCTTCTGGACACTGTCTAGTTCTCAACTTCACTATATTATACATCTTCAGTTCCTACATCTACTAACTGCCATTGATGCAAACTTGAAAACCTAATGATTTGTAACTAAACACATAATCTCCTATAAGACTCCTTTGGGAGATTTGAATACAGTGTTTAAATTATTTAAAGTATTTCTTTCTGGGTGTGATGCTAATATGAAGAACAAGCCTGAAAGGGAAGCTAAAGCTAATTATTCAGTCAGAATGGACTAACTGGGGCAGTCTAGCAACCCTGAGGCAAGCTAGGGAGGCAATGAGATTAAGATGCTATGATTATATCTACAGCTGATAATTCGAAAGGACATGGATGGGGCACTTTAAGTCTTCATGTCTTAGCAGTACTGAACAGTTAATTTATCCCTTCATCTTTCCCCCTTAGGGTCGCCACAGTGAATCATCTGTTTCCACCTAACTCTATCCTTGGCATCCTCTACTCTCACCCTAATTAACTTCATGTCCTTTTTAGCACATCTATATATCTCCTATTTGGCCTTCCTCTTGACATCTTGCCTTGCAGTTCCATCTCCCAACTATCCCTCCTCTGCACATGTCCAAACCGTCTCAATCTGGCCTCTCTGACCTTGTCCCCAAAACAGCTGACTTGAGCTGTCCCTCTGATGTGCTCATTCCTAATCCTGTCCATCCTGGTCACTTCTAAAGAGAACCACAACATCCTCATCTCTGCTACCTCCATCTCTGCCTCTTGTCTTTTCCTCACTGCTACAGTCTCTAACCCATACAGCATAACTGGTCTCACTACTGTCTTGTACACTTTTCCTTTGATTCTTGCTGACACTCTTCTGTCACACAACACTCCTGACACCTTTTATTGTAAAGTTTATAAAGGTGATTAATTCATACATTTAATTTAAATCTCCTCTTATTTGTACAAATAGAAGTACCAGACTCTATATAAAAATAAAATAAGCAAGCAACATACGTTTAATGAAAATATTAAAATATTGCTTCCCTAAAACAGCAGAGATGCAGCCCGGAGTGTTGTAAATTTAAATCCTTATGAAAGGCTATAATGCCATCCTAATTTGAAACAAAACAGACTGTGGGATGTAGAATGAATGGAATGAAGAAGGCAAATTTAAATTCTACTTGAAGTTCTACTGCCCTCCAGAGGTATATTTTGGGAAAACATTCACATCTTTATACTGAATTTTTACTACCAAAAATATATTCTTATAAAAGGAACTCTGTAGTGCATTATGATTTGAGCAACTCTAATTAAAACAAGAAGTATTCCACATAAATCTCATTTGGAGAGAACATTATCCTTGATGGTTTTTTATTGTTCTTTACATATGCAAACTAAAGTGATTTAAAATGTACCTAGGTATGTTTGGATGTTTAAAACTGGTTAAGGGTCATGAGTTTTCAGAGATCATTCTATCTATAACATGTTTAAGATAAAAAGGTCTTTAAAATCTGTGTATATATTTTTAATGTCCATTTCACAATACTCATTTTATTTCTATATTATCCATCTCAGTCCATGGAGGTTTTATACAGTATAAGGATCCTTGATACATGTTTTTTTTTCCTAGTATTTTTGTGTAATCTACCCTTTTATGCAAATATGTTGTGCAGTCTTTTCACTTTGCCACATTAAAAATCTTTTATTGAAAAGTTCTTCATTTTTTTGTAATGTTTCCAAATGCTACTAGGCTTTGCACTACTTCCTAATAAAGAATGACACCAAATTATACTAAATAACTGAATTGTATTGATTGCTGCCATCTGTGAAATAGTAAATTCCATTCTGAGAAGAGGGAGGGTTCAGTTGCAAAGAAATCTGTAACTGATTACTTTTACTTCTCAAGTTCAAACTTTGTTTCCATCACGTGCAAATTAAAATGGCATGTCCAGATAAGATCTCTAAATAATATTTAAACTTTTAACATTTCAGAGTTGCACACAATGGACTTTCATAATTTTATAGTCTCCAGATTCAGTCAAGGAGTGCCCGAGGCCCTACATTTCTGCAAATTCCAAAAAGACATACCATTCCTAGACTTTCCCATTATATATTCCAATATACCTTTCACACAAAAAAAATGAATGAATAAATTAGTAATACATTTCAAAAGAATATTTGCTACTTTGGAGAAACTAACAGAGTTAACAGATTTAACAGATTAACAGAGTTGGAAGGGACCTTGTAGGTCATCTAGTCCAACCCCACCCACCCACCCACCCAAGCAGGAGACCCTACACCATTTCTGACAGATGGCAATCCAACCTCTTCTTGAAAGCTTCCAGTGATGAAGCTCTCACAACTTCTGAAGGCAAGCTGTTCCATTGGTTGAATGGTTGACTAGTATTTTTTATATTATTTAAAAACCAATTTCTAACCAATTTGTTTATTTATTGGCTTGTATTGGTTTATTTAAAAACCAATTTGTCATCTATATAAATGCAGTAGCAGGTTGACTTAGGCATAAAGATGTACATAGAGAACATTCATATGGACTAAACGCATAGCAATTTGTTTATGTTTTCTTTAACCTCTTTAGGTTTTATTGTAGCACAATCTAGCCACGAGATGGCTCCCTTTTTCATATGAAGAACATTCAATACATAGTTCAGGAACATTTATTTTCACATAACCAAAATATAGAACCCTTTAAATACATACATTCCAAAATTTCAGAGGGGAAAATAGGAGTACTAATAATAAGCCTGTTGTTCTACAGTTCTACAGTTACAGCCTGACACTGTTTTTCTTTTAACAGCACTGAAGATTCATTACAGGTAAGTCTTCATTAGTGCAGTTAATGAACCCTATGAAATGAGCACATTATTCCAATTTGCACTTTTCAAAGCAATATTTCTAGAGAAAATAGGGTAATTGGTTCCAGCTTAATAGAAATAATTAAAATTATTAAAAATAAAGTATATGAATTTATTCATGAAATACTGCATAACACTAAAAGAGAATAAACCTATATCCAAAGAGTACCTTTCTGTATTCTATTCTTCAAAATGAGCCTCTTCTTTTTTTAGCTTTCCTCGATCAAGCTTTCCTTTTCTTCATTTTGCACAAATATAAGTAGTGTCTAAAAAATTGCTCATGAGCTAGCCTCAGCTGCATGTGTCGGCCTTGCACTAAATGAATTTTGACTTGCATTAAATGAGACCTGGTATGAATTTTTTAAAAAATCACACAAAAATGAATGTTGTGCTTTTTGAATTCATGTTAATTGCAACCTACCTGTGTTTCCTTTTGTGTCCCACAGTTACAGCTAGAGCTACACCTCCAGTTACAATTTTGCAATGATTGCAACCAGTTAAAAAACTTCCCCCACCCCTATGGAAAGAAATGTTCCTCATTTCCAAAGGCTTAATAGTATTATTTCTCAGCTGCTACATGTTCAGCACCACTTTTCCTAGATGCTTTTTCTTTTTCCTTCCAGATATAACATTTTCTGGGATCCTATTCTGGGAATGATGTGTGACATAACAAAATGCAGCAAATCCGATTTGGTAATATAATGTCTTAAGATGTACTGTATGCAGCATTTGTCTTCACAATTTTTCCATAAATATGCCTTCACTTTCCCACTCAATTAATGAATGTTAAAATTTATATCAGACTTGAATATAGTTTGTTTCAGTTTCACATCCTGATAACCATTTCTTAGTTTGCCAAAAGAAATAATCTGTAAATTTACAGAGGTCTGTTTAAAAGTAAAACCAGCAGAGAAGTTATTTAATTTTATCAGAGCATTAGACTCAGTCTATTGAAATGTAAATCATTTCAGACAAAGCTAACTCTCTGGCTATAAGAACCCACTTAAATAGGGCTATTTACATTCAATCTTGAATTTTGTATAAAACATCTGGCCCCATGTAAAGGTTGTGGAGATGCTAGAATAGTGAGGCAATACATTTCACTGTACTACTTTCCTTTCTAGCTTGGTGCTACACAGAGGACATTATGCAACAAAGTTTTGACATTTGAAGAAAAACGTAAGAAAAATATCATGTAGTTTCTGTAAAGTAGAAACTCTTTGGGTGATTTATCGCTGCAACTGCAAGATTTGAAATCAACATGTGATTCCACTGAGCCATATGTCATTCATGAAAACTTCAATATGCGTATTTCCAAATCAGCTGATGCTGAAGGAACCTTTTCCCCTTCATTTTAAGCACATCATTTCAGTCAACTGCATAATCTTAGTGCTAAAAATAATAGACTTAGACTTTGAATAACTTTATTGTCACTTTGAATGTACACTAATTGGCATACATTAATATGAAATTGTGTTGCATACAGCTCTCAAAGGGTCACCACCTCCAATAAACACTACATAAGCATGACAAAATAAATAAACACAAAATAATCCATATATTGTATGACACAGAGAAACACAATCTAATTTGGATGTATACATGTACATGGTGAGAAAAACGAATTTTGCAAGTTTACCAGATGGATGGCATAGGGAACAAAGCTGTTACAGAATCTGGTAGCCCTGCTAGAAATACTTCAAAACTCCTCCCAGAGGGGAGCAACAGAAACAGACCCTAAAATGGATGTGGGTATGTGGGACCCTAACAATGCTTTGAGCTCTAAGCACATAGTACTTATAAGCAGTATCCTGAATGACAGGAAGTGAGCTTCCTATAATTTTCAACTGTCCCAACCACTCTCTGAATGGACTTTCTCTCTGAGGCATTGCAGCCACCAAACCAAATAGTGATGCAGTTTGTTAAAATGCTGTCAATCATGCCTTTGTAAAAAGTGGCCAAGACAGAAGGAGAAAGATGTGCTCTCCTGTTTTGTTAGAGTCCAACAGTAATTTCCATACCAGAGGCCTAAAACAAAGCCAAAATTATGAACAGACCACTAGATACATAGCCTTTCTGAGGTATAATTCATTTCAATAATCCCATTCAACATTAAATTTTATTTTATATATTGTACAAGGTTTATTAAGAATTGATGAGGTGGGAGAGAGGAATTGAACAACAGAGAGATATCAGACTTCGACTGCAGAAAAACTAACTAGCTATTAATGTAAGCCATATATTTTTGAGAACTTTATATTAGAATTTTTGTTTCAGTTGCCATATTTCAGCCTTTTAGATACTTATATTAGAATCTTGCATATCCACCTTCCCCAACTTTGGCCATGATGATTGAGAATTCTTGGTGTACAAACCCTAATGCATTTGAACAGAGCTAGAGGATGAAGACATATGATTTATATAAACACTTCTGCATCCCCTTGATCAATAGCATATTTTTCAACACCAGCTCCAGATTTTTTTAAAAAAACTTTCTTTTAAAAAAAAATTAAATCTGGACATCTCATGCTTAAATTTCTTATGTTGGCTAGTTCAATCAATAGACAGTAGTTTATTTTTTTTTTCATCCATGCATATACTCTCTATATAAAAGAGCAAACAACTGTTTATTTATCATCTGAGCAAAAATAATTGATATACACATCCTTCCACACATGAAGGCATCTAAATCAAACATCTGTATTAAGATCAAACATTCCATCAAAAAAATATTCTACTAGCAATTGATGTGTTGAATAGGTGATAGCACAAAATTGACTACTTTGCTAGAAATATATAGTGATCTGATTTATCTAATAAATGACTAGAACCAATAGAAGCAGAGAGGCATGGTGGCTCAGTGGCTTAATGATGCTGGAGATGGTCTCAACTCCAAGGGTTTGAGCTCTAGCTGCTGAATGGCTGGGTGACCTCTTTTCATTTGCCTCAGCTTTTGTCCACCTAACAGATCAAAAGCATGTTCTATACAAGTAGATAGATTATCACTTTGGTGGGGAGATGTGCAGATGCTCTGTGCAGGCAGTCAGATCCTGATGGTTCTGAACCTTCCCAGTTGTAGTGCCCCCTTACAAGGCAGCTCCAAGAAGGGAGGGGGCCTTGGGTGGTGCTGCAGGAAGAGCTGCTCATCTTTCTGTGGAACATGCCTTTTTCTTGGGAAGCATGTAAGCATATCCTATAATGGAGCTAGTATATTGGCAAGCTAAACTATTATTCTTCAATAGCATTGTGTTATCATGGCTATTGTAACAATGCCATACACTAATAATAATAACAATAATAATAATCAATAGAAACAAATATATGATGTAGCTTAGTGTTGAATTTTGGAGCTCTTGGTGATCCTGAGCTTGCTTTTTTGCTTGCAGACATTTAACCAACTAGCTAACATCATCAATGCTAGTCTGTGTGATGTTTGTTTGTTTGTTTATATACTGGGAACAAAACCTTCACCCACTAGCTGATTTGTGAGTGATCTTACCTAGTCAGATAATGAAATGTCTGCAAGCAAACAGCTAAGATCAAAGAATATGAATGATTCCAATATCTTGCTTTAAGGGGACTAACACCCCCTAAAATTCAATCTGCCTGGAAAAATCTGCAAACTGGATAACATCCATACAGCACAAATATTATGATAATTATTCAGATGTCTACCTTTCCTAATTTGCAAGGCAAAGCCATTGTGAAAAAGGAATATTTGGATATTTGCCTGACAATAGGGTCAAAGGCAAAATACTGTATTATGGTAAGTCACAATAAAAAAGCAGGAATGCTTCAACATAACAATTATTAATTTATTTTGCTTATTTATTACATTTATATGGTGTCCAATTCACTGTGTTCAATCCCACCACCTCAAGAAATTTACAGATGGAATACAAGATTACATTGAAGCCATTGTGTGATTGTTTTTTTTTTTCAGAAGAAAGCAAAACTTTAAACATCCCAGATTGTAAACAGAGCCTGAGTTATTGCAAGTTTATCATGCTTGCTGTTAGCCAGCTGAGCTTACTTAAAATCTTAAAAACTGCTGTGAGAAATCATTTAGCCACTGTGGGCATTAAACAAAGATCCTGGTCCTCTCAAAACAAAAATAATCTTTTTAAAATTGATAAAGGAGCTGACAGAATTTCTGAGGCTCTGCACATCCTTTCATTAAATCTATAATAAGGTGTATTTTCCTAACATTTGCTTTGATACCTTTGCTTTTCTTCAGATAGAGGGAAATAGCCTCTCTTAGAGATCAAACAGATAATTCAAAGCATTAACTCTTAAGAAGGACATTTTCATTATATACCCTTTAAATTTCAATAGGAAAGAATGAAACTTCTGCCAGCAAAAAACCAAGCAAGAAAGCACCAAAGACTCCACATTATATGTTTGCTAAATGAAATTATTGTGAGCACATTGATTGGGTTAAATGTAGCTCACAAAGATTACAGCTTCTGTGTTTTTGTTTGTTTGTTTGTTCAACAATGTCAGTTCTTGTGTGATACACTGAACTGCAAACTAACCATCCAAATTTTACTTCGTATTTCGTACAAATCAGCAGAGTGTCTAGCTTATGGTTTATCATATAATAAAATATGCTTATTTATATTCACCCATCTGCATTGCATATATTTTAACAGAACATATGCAGGATCTTGTGTGCTTAAGGAAAGTCTCACACCTCAAAAGACCACAAACAGATCTTTGTAAAACAGTAATTTGTTTAATAAAGAAGTAGAGCAAGTTAGAATTGTTTATTGGGAGAATTAGAAGTACACATGAAACTGAGGAGATATTACTAGATTAGAAGAATTAAAATCATAGGCAACATGAGGACACTGTACTAAAATGCAAAAAATGCCAATGTCAAAAAAGAAATTGTTAACATCTAATGGTCATCTGGAGCCCAGGCAGACTAGTTCTAATAAGCATCAATAAGCATGAAAATATGGACTTCCAAAATCTGGATAGCCATTCCATGCCAGCATACAACAGTAACATATTTTTTTTGCCATCTTGCCTAGATTTCTGCAGCCTATATAGACAGGCAAGATACATCAGAAATAAAGTGGGTATCTGTAAGGGAGATTGACTAGAAATATATATGTGTGGGATTGAGTACTTTGGAGAGAGTTAAAGGAAAGAGAGCAGCAAGTTTAAAAATTGCTCAGCCCTCAGAGAGCGATAAAGAAATAGAAAGCTGGAAATAGCCTAAAGTAGAATTGAAAACAATTTCTAAGTGAATGAATTGAAGATAAATTATAGGTCAACGAGAATTTGTAGACTGAATTTGTAGCTGTTACTTGATGCCTACTCCTCTGGTTTTTATTCGTAACTAACATCTAAGTGTTAATAAAGAGTGGAGAAGTATACAACAATACAACCCACAAAAGGTGCTTGTATAGGCTCACATCCACCCACCCATCCTTTTTGAAACCTATATGACTGGGTTTCAACAATGGAGGGACTTTTCCTATGTCATTCCATCTCCTTTCAATTGCAGGCTATCTTTAACAAAACATGTGGAAATTTCCTAACAATCAGGTTGGGCATACCTAGAAATGCATAAATTAAGTAAATCCTGATGATGCCTCCAACTCAGATTACTGCATACAGTATATTGAAGATAATCAGACATATAGGACTATATACACACTGAACAGTAATCTAAGAGTGTTTGCTTTGGACTTGCCTCTTCTTTCTTACATCAAGCCAGCCCAAAAGATTCATATGGCCTCCCACCCAGATCCTATTTAAACAAACCTTTAAAACCTGGTTCTTCTCTCAGAACTTGAGCTAGAGTAATTGGTAGAGCCTTTATAAGAGGTTTGTTTTAGGAGTGTTGAGGTTCTTCTGCAGATGTTTATTTTACCAGATCTTTCTTATTATTCCATTTGTAATCATCTTTTGTTGTTACTGTAGAAGAGACTTGGGTAATCTATACATTTAATTAATAAATAAAAATGCCACCCACCACATTAGACGTCAGCTTCCTGCTCTCTTTATGATTCATCTCTGTCTGAAATAATCAAACAAAGAATTTATATCCTGATAAAGCCTAGTTGGAAATTGTTTATCATGATTTCCTATGTGCCCATAGGATCTTCAAATCTGCAGCAGTAAAGATCTTAATATCAGCACTTTTCAGCAGAAGTGATTATCCAGAAGGTGGAGACATTTAAAGGGCAACTCTTCTCCCATTATAGCTCCCATGGTGTCCCCCGAAAACTCGCATATCAAGGTAAAATACCTTACTTTGATGTCACAGGTTTCAATTTAGTTTAACATCAACATCAAACCTCTTAATGTATGCACAGTTCTCTGTATAATGTCTCTAATAAATTGTGATTTGTTCTTTTCAGTAGATACCTTAAAATATGTTCACCCATAGTAAGATGAGAAAAAACAACAACAGCCTAGCCAGATGGTTCAAAAGAACTTTTAAAAAAAGAGCAGCAAAAGGAGACAAAAATGGAATTACAGTATTAATCAAAGGCAAGTATCCACATAAACAGGAATGGGCTGAGGATAAAAGATAGTCTTAAACATTGTCTCATAGCTATATCAGATCTTTTTCAGAACAAAAGCCAATGAATGCTTAGGAAAGTAAAATTATAGTCCCTATAATTCTGAAGCATATTATCTAGTGAAGACAATGAGAAAAGGAAACATAGGCGGAAGCTAATGTATAGAAATTCATGGTTTTGACAAGCACTTGGAAAATTGCAACAAGTTCAGGGTGGCGTTGTAAAACATAAATGTAGTCTTCTTCAGGACTTTACGCTTGGATTCAGTGCCTAAGTAGGTCCTCAGTACTTCTAAGAATCTAAGTTTGGGATATATTAAGGACCATCATTTACTATAGAAACAATTTGCACATAATTTGTTCTGAAAAGACTCTTATGCTGTAATGATTAGAACCTTTAGCAGAACATTTTCCAATGATTGTCCAAATTCATGTGCAGTCTGTGCAGAAAGGCAGAGAATGGCCCAATTATGATTGCCAAGTGTCATTCCAAAATAAAACAGTCCAACTATTTTGCCAAAGTATCTTATAAACTTAAATAATCTTTAAAAAAAAAAAATCTTACACAGAACTCTTACAAAAGAATCTCTCCAAACTGCTGACTGAGAAGTGAAGGCAGTGAAATGATATCACTGTATTTGGTGTCTAGATTGCCATTTTGGGTTTGCAGCTTGGAGCATCTCATTCACAACAAATTACTAAATATAGTGCTATATGTTCTATTGGTCATGAGATAGCAATAGCAATAGCACTTAGACTTATATACTGCTTCAATTCCAATTCCAATTCCAAATTTTATTGGTCACATACACAATCATACATGGGTACGATATGCAGTGAAATGCT
>JAEANM010016130.1:0-13376 GCA_017656035.1 Myanophis thanlyinensis
AAAATTATAAACAAAGGCAAAGTAACTTGCAATAGCTACAAATAATACTATATATTATTTCAGTATCTTTTGCTTGTGGAACTATATAAGTGATACTAGTTTTACCTTAAATATGTTACTTAAATATAAATGTACCTTAAATGTGTTACTAGTTTTCACCTTAAATGTGATATAGATTGAGATACAGCTCAGTTACTTTTTCCACTTGAGGGAAATACTAGATGCTCTATCTTTAACAACGTTGTGAGGAAAGCCAGCCTGGCTTCTTACTTATACCCTACTTACTGATTCTGTATCTAACTTAATAGAGTCTATTACCTAAGATGGATGATTCCCCTCTTATAGTTATAATCTTCCTTAAAATTGAAGATTAAAACTGGTTCTCTTCTGAAACTCATTAGAAATAGAATATGAAATAGAACAGAGAATGTTTAAACAGGTAGTTTATGAACTGAGTAATAACTTCTTTCACACCCAATCTAATCATATTCCTGGGGCAAATATGAAGTTAAATGCTTATTTACAGACAAAAGCTGTGTATAATCTGACAGAACAAAGCACATTTAAATCTCAGTATTTCATTAGGAATTTACCTTATTACTAACATGCTTTAATAAACCAATAAACTGCTTAGCTTTGCTAGACTGCGCTCATATTAGAAGAATATACTGTGAAAATATATAACTGAGTAGGAACATCTAACATTTCAAAATGCAGATCTATTCATTTATATCATAACAGTAACTGCCAAGTGTTAAAGCAAATCAAAAGGAATTATCCATTTTTATTTACAACTCACCATGAAAACAGGAATCCGTTTGCGTCAATACATGAAGGAATCCTCCCAGAAGGCTCTTTACAGCTCCCTATAAACCAAACAAGATAAAAAAAATTATAAATAACACTCATCACGATTTAATAAAATATCCAGCAGTGATAGGGAAGTACTGTCCAGCAATATTTTACCCAAATGAATAACCCCAGTCCCAATGTATTTTTAACTAACTGTCTTGTACACCTTTTCTTTGATTCTTGCTGACAGTCTTCTCTCACACAACACTCCTGACACTGTTCTCCACCATTCTAACGTGTCTGAACTCGCCTTTTCACCTATTTTCCACACTGCCCATCGCACTGGACCGTTGACCCAAATACTTAAACTTCTGCACCTTCTTGACCTCAGCCCCCTGTAACCTCACTGTTCTACTTCCCTCCCTCTCGTTCATACACATGTATTCTGTCTTACTATGACTGACTTTCATTCCTCCTTTCCAGAGCAGACCTCCACCTTTCCAGGTATTCTTCCACCTGCTCTCTGCTCTCATTACAGATCAATGTCATCTGCAAACATCATTGTCCACGGAGATTCCTGTCTGACCTCATCTGTCAACCTGTCCATCACCATGGCAAACAAGAAGGGACTCAGAGCTGATCCTTGATGTAGCCCCACCTCCACCTTGAACTCCTCTGTCTGACCTACAGCACATCTCACTACTGTCGTACTCCTCTCGTACATATCCTGAACTACTCTTATGTACTTCTCTGCCACTCATACAGTACCATAGTTCCTCTCTCAGCACTCTGTCTTATGCTTTCTCGTTTCCTCATAATTATGTTTTCACATTATCATGCTCACTGCCAAGTCATAAGATGCAGATAGATAGATAGACATGTCTAACATGTGAAACAATTTGCTCTTGCTCATACCTCTTCTCTAAATTCTCCATCAACACAATGTTTTCATAGCAAATGGTCTCATCCATTATTCCTACACTTATTCCCAATCTTTTGTTTCCATGCCTGTTAAGAATGTCTGTGTCTCCATTTAATGTAAGGTTGATAGGTATATGAATAGACATGAGACAAGCCTGGGCAGTGACCTCCCAAAGGTAGTTTTGCAAAAGGAACTAGACTTTTTTTTCTTGAAGATGTTTTGAAAAAACACCCTTGGAAACCATGACCTGGATGATTGAGAATCTCCACAGATATGCAGTGACTTCCTTTAGCTAACATAATAAAGCCATCCAAATGAACAATAGGACAATGTGCACTGTCATCTGACTCCTTATCCAACAAAGTCCTTTAAATGTGCTTTTAGTCCTCCCTTAAGTGTGACACTTAAACTAGGAGTAGCAATCATTTCTAGTTAGCAGGAGGAGGAATTTGAAACCAAATATTAACCTGGTATTTGAATGACATTCCACTGTTTGATGGAATACTTCAGTTCTGGAACAGCCTGATTTCAAAGATGGTTTCTCTATCTTTGGAAGTGAACTCTCTACAAAAAAGAGTTATCTATGATCCAGAACCCAATGGATTAACATTATGAACACATTTAGAACACAATGGAATACTTAGTGTTCCAGAAGTTTCACTAGAACAGCTTTTCTGGCTGAGGAATTCTGGGAGTTGAAGTCCACAAGTCTTCAAGTTGACAAGGTTGGAGACCCCTGCACTAGAAGCAAACCATTCTTGGAATGCTTTGAGTAGCACATTCCTTCCTTGTCATAGGAATATATTCACTAATTAGCATCCTAAAGCAGAAAACAACAATTGCATGAGATACAGGAACCTTAGGATAAGGATTCCTTGAAGGTTTCCTCTGGTTGAAATGCTGAAGGTTCCTCAAATTGTCAATTGAGTCCCCTTTTTCTAGGCTTTGCAGAAATATCTCTCATGCCCCTTCTATTCAAGCAATTCATGAACGGACAGAAATATGAATATAAAAGCTATATATAGGTCATCTTCTATTCAAACCTGTCCTCACAACTTAACACAACAGCTCATAACTAAAATCATGGATAAAATAATAAACAAAAATATCCATATCATCTGATAAAACAGGAGATACAGCAAAATCTCAATTAAAATTTATACTCCCTATGAAGTGAACATCTTTTACAACTAGAAAATCAGTCAATGAAAACCAGTGTCTGATATCCCAAAGCAGAAAAATTTAACAGCTTAAATATGTTAGTGAAGGGCTATTTTTTTTCTTCCCATCAATGCAGAGAATAATTTCTCCATCAGCTCTTACAGCATGGACAACCAATACCAATCTTTAAAGTATTATGCATCAAGCTCTTCATCACTAACACTTTGAATTATGTCCTCAAATGAACCAAAACTTATGCTAAATAAAAACCTTAATTCATTGGCTGAGCTGGCATATCACCATATATGGATTAAAACAGCTTGAACAGTTTGTGATCAGAATGTTGTGAGAAGCCAATCATTGTTTTAATACTGGGCTTTTGAAATTTTGCAGTGATGCAACCCCTTTAACTAATTTAATTAATAAATTTGTGTGACTTCCCAAAATAAAACAGTAGGCTTACGGTTGGGCAAGAAATATACTTTTAATAACTAAATTGTAATCCCCTTAGCAAATAAAACAATGCTAGGATCTTCCCACTTTATAAAATAAAACAATTTATTGGAAATAAACAATAAAATAATTTCTAAAATCTGTTAATGGTTGAGATAGCCACTCATACTTTTAATTCTACTATTTTGGAATGATGCCTGCTCTTTACAGCAGCATGAGGAAGTACTGCCAGTGATCCAGCTTAGTATCTGTAAACCAATTCTCCGAATTCACTCTTTGATTTGCTTGGACAAGCCAAGCAAAATGGGAACAAACGTGACAGAGATTCAGCTTTGACTGTCCAAATCATAAAGGGTAAACATATAAAATCAGAACTAACTTGGCAGCTGGCATATTCAAACAAAGTAGAGAGAAAAGCCAGAGCCCTGTCAGACAACACCAGAAGCTTTCCTTCCCATTTTGCTTGAACAAGCCAATAGACGGCTTGTCTAGGGCAAATAGATGCAAGTTATGACAGCAATGCTGAATTTCAAACACAAATCGCTCAAATTTTCATTGTAGCACGCTGTGTGAAGTAGGACATCGTATTAAGCCATTACACTGTTGCCACCATCAGCCTCCAGCCACAGGGCGGGCCTCCTCGGGATTCCATTGTCAGGACGGTGTCATCTGACAGTCCCGAGGGTGCGAGCCTTCTCTGTGGGTGCACTCTCCCTCTGGAATGAATTGCCCCTGGAGATCCGGACCATTGCAGACCTTCAGACCTTCCGGCACACATTAAAAACCCACCAATTTCAGCAAGCCGGCCTGGCCTAGTACTTAATGGGGTTTTAAATTTGTTTTTAAATTAGTGTTAAATTTTTAAGATTTTAATCAATTTTAACTCTGTTTTATATTGGTTTTTTTTTAACTAATTAGCCATTCTATTTGTATTTTTAACTTGTTTTTAATTATATTTTTTCTCATTTTTTACTTGGCTGTGCACCACCTCGAGTCCTTCAGGAGGGAGGCAGTATACAAATGCAATAAAACTCAAACTCAAACACTCTTTCTTTGGGCAACTAGATTTTGTAAAGTTGGTTTTAATGTTTTAATGTGCTTTCTTTGATTGGGACAGATGGATTGTCCAGCTGTGTCCATGCCTAATATGTTGTGTGAATCCAGCCACAAGGACATATACCTGTTCCATTAGTAATGTTGCATTTTTTTCTTTCAGCCTCACTACTTCTAAGAAGCTATGGAAAACATGAGTGAGCACATCTAGACTTGGACTGCCAACAGAAAGTAAATGTAATTCCAGCATACATAGTTCAGGATATATCAATTCTCCTTGAATAATATTTTCAGCAAGATCACTAGGAACACGACAATAACCAAAGCAGCCTTGCTCTCTTTTAATGTCTGTTCCTGGAAAAAAGAAAAGAAACACATAATTAAATATGGAAATTCCATTATTCAGAGGCTGTTTGCCTTACCCATCTTTTTTTGTTTGTGAGTCTTATCCTGCTACCCAACAACAATGTTCATTACTTGATGACAGAATGGATGACTAAAAATCAAATATTCTACAAAGTCCAAAGTGCCAAATCAACGCATACTCTCACAGAAATGTAAAGGATAAATCATATATGCTCATATTCAGTGTATGTCTGGCCTTAGACATGAAGTTAATTAGATACACCATTAATTAGATACTATCGTGTAGTGCATTGCGCACTACATGATAGTACTGTCTATTCTGATGGCTTTTTATTATTTATTCATATCTTCATTAATAATTCTGCTTATGAATGCTGTATGCCTATTTTTAAAAAAATTCTAGAAACTGAGAGTTTATAAAGGGTTGCATTGTAGTAAAAAACATCACATAAGGTTTGTAACAGGGCTTCCCAGCCCCCAGGCCATGACCTAGTTTTGGGCCGCAGCCCCTTTGGAACGAGACCTCACAGTGGCAGAGTGCACTTCTCGCATAAACAGAGTTTCACATGCATACAAGAGTGCCCACTGCACGTGTGAGCGCATATACCTGCAGGTCACACAGAACCCTTTCCTTCCCCCCCTCCCCAGCCAGTCCACAAAGCTGGAAAGCTTGGGAACCACTAGTTTATAAGACGGAGCTCCCATAAACAAAGAACAAGTTGTATTCTTGAATGACAGAATTATAAAGCAAACAAGAATGGAATAAATAATGTAGCTGCTTCTGTTTTCTCATAATAATAAAAAGGGATTACTTGGAGCTCAAGTACCTTCATCCTTGCTTTCATTGTCATCTGAATTACTTTCACTATCAGCATCATAGCCTTTTTCTTCAGCAAAAAATTTAAAACAATAGCATTGTGATTCATCAGCTTCTTCAGATATATCATCAGGCCGAGACACAGGCTCCTTTTCAGACTGATGGATCTGGCACGGTATTACAGAAGTTTAAAATGTGCAATTAGAAATTAGACCACCATCTATTTTCATAGATTTTAGACTTCATAGCACTGAGAACTTTGCTGAAATAAAATAGGATAGAAAATATCTGTCTAAATATACTAACCCCCACTTCCAATTAGGTACATACATTCCTTAATATTTTAGATTCAATGTATGCAGAACGTAGCATACAAAACAGAAATACAGGGGACTCTGAATTCATGCTAGAACAAATAAATGAGAAGGCAGCATTTAGACTAGTAAGTTTTTGAAATTCACATTCACTTTCTGGCTTAGTCTTTTAGTTTACCATGCATCCTAGCTTGTCCAGTTGTTTTGCAGACTTAACAAAAACAAACAAACATTCTAAATCAGAGTAAAAATCCTATCCAGTATTCTGGTCTAGCTACTTACAAAACTTCTAAACATGAAAGAGAAATTAAGTTGTTGCAGAAATCTTGGAAGTTACAAAGTTAATAGAATAGTAGCTAGAATATGTATGCTGTCTATTTCAAGAGGATGTCAATATACCTAAGAGCAACCCAATAACTGCAGGGTCTGGGACAAGTAGGTGAATAATGATAAATTTGAGCCAGATATACCTTTTCTTTCTTTTCTTCTGAACGATCCAGATCAGTAAAATATGTTCCCAATGCAACTCGAAGCAAAGAATCAAATAAAGCCTTCACCAACTCTGTTTCCATTACTCTAGCTTTAGTAAGCTGTTCTCTCATTTCAAGCAATATATCTTCCACACAAATGTTCTAAATTAAAGCACAAATAATTATTCACTTTTAATTCATGGAAATGTTATCAAAACCAACTACAGTTTCTTCTCTCATTTGTACTTTAAACTGTTGCTGAAAACAAGTACCAACATTCATTTCTCAATGGGCTTTTTTTGTGCGCTGTGCTCCTATTACAATTATTATTTCCAGCTAAATGTCTGTTGCATTCTAATATGATAATACATATTAGAATGCATTAATGTATTATTAGATTTTTTAAATTAAAAAAAAATCCTACAAAGTTAGTAAAAAACAACAATGCATTACTTTTGGATAAGAGATACTATAATTTCTACTATATCAGAAATTGAAAAGTACACTGTGAATCAGAATTCATGCTGATTATCCCTTGGCAGTTTTTATTCTGTACTCATAGACTACTGTATGAAAATGTGTTTCTATCCATTTTTGATGCAGTTATTTGAATTAGTTGTCTTTTTTATTATTTGTTTTCTCCTCAGAATTACCTCATTAAAAGAAATTACATTCCCTTTTAAATGTTAGTTCTCAGCTGTCCATTTGCAGTTATAGTCTTACAACGGGCTCTTCCAAATTACTTGCACTTATTATTCACACGTGACTTCCCCTTGGTTTTATCTTTACCACAAACTTTGCACTACACCCAGCTCCCCACCCCCAAAGCGTTCAAGAATATGGAGAACTCACAGCATGATGAATGGCATGGGTTAGGTTTTGGGTTTGTTTGTTTGTTTGTTTGTGGGGGTGTTTGACAAATGCTAACTTCAATAAACTTAAACATTCTGCTTGTCATGAGATACTTGTTTCAACATGCCAAACAACTGACTTTTTTCATCCACTTTCTAAAGCATCTGTCAATTACAACTGGGAATATCAATATTTCATGAGGTTTTAGTGGCACAATACCTGAAGAGACTCCATTTCAGCCTTCTGCTGGAAATTAGTTGCACTGTGTAAACAAATTGCCAGCAGAGCTTCCAAAAGTCTTATACCTTGCAGTGACCAGTCATTTTCTTGTGTTAAGACATGTCTTGATTCTGCAGTGCCATCAGTCGAAGCTTGCTCTGCATCTGAATGCTGATAAAAGATCGATTTCTGTTGACCTATTTTGTTAAGATTTTCAAGATTTTCATCAGTATTATAGTCTGACTGCCCTTTCTCATTGTTCATCAATTGCGATGAGCTATTTAAAAGAAATTCAGTAGGTTTCTCCTGCATACCTTCTTCCTTTTCTTCTTTCATGCCAAGTTTCTCAATAATCATGGCTATTAATCTGTGACATACTTCAAAACCACCAAGTCTATGGAATTGTCTTTGGAATACGGCATTACACAGATAGATTGAACGACACATTGACCAAGTATCTGCTGCCCTGTGTATATGTTCCAAGGATGGTAAAGTCAAACTTTCAAATGACAGACATGGAAGCTTATGGCTGAAAGGTTCACTAGCGGTACTATCATAACCTGAAGTATCTTCAGAATCATTTGTTGAATCTCGATCAGCCTCTGCTTCCTTACTTACGCACAAAAAAGTAACACAGAGAAATATGTTTATCATGTTGAGGTGAACATCTTGACTGACTGATTTCTTCTTTTTTGGATTGACTTCTTTGAGCCCGGCATAAAATTTACTTAGGCTCTGAGGCACATCGGAAACCATTTGCTGTCTATGAACTGAAACATCCAAGTCTAAGGCAGGCACTTTTTCTTCACTCTCCAAACCATCCACATCTGGCATCAATTGATCTGTCTGCTGATCTCCAAGGGAAAATATTAAGGTTTCAAATACTTTTAATGAGTATGCTCTCACACTGTCCAAGTAATTTAATTCAGTTATTTGATTTATTCCATTACAGCTTAAAAATAATTCTTGTATGATTCTGTGGAGAAAAAAATATTTTAAATGGTGAGAGAGAGATAGAGAGAGAGAGAGTTTACTATAATGCCATATGTCACTGGGGGTTGGGCTTATTAATGCTAAACTTCTAAATTCCTTTACAAACATTTTTTTCCATTAATAACTAGTTTCCTATAGCTAGTGCAGGATAATCTAGTGGAAAGAAGAGGAGGATTCAGTCAGCAGCTTTCCCACACTTCGAGATGAAAAGAACTGAATTTGGATCTTCTAATCCAAAGCATGTGCTACGCTGCCAAGTTATGCTATGCTATTCATATTTCAAGGCACAGTTTCAGTAACTAATTACTACATTTTAAATAACATAAATAAAAATAATATTTGAGAAATTGGGATGCAATAAGCATAATAACATACAAGCTTTTATCACAATACTTAACTTTGGCGTTGAACATATACTGTGGGAATTATGGAATATGTGCTTATATATTTCCAAATATATAGCTGGTTTTTCTATCAAGCAATAGTTTTTAAGTGCATTCAAATCTTTTGGTAGGACTTTAACCATCTGGAAATATATTTATTTTTAAAGATGCAAGATTTGTTGTCAAGAGAGAAGAAAATAAATGTGGCCTCATATAGATTTTGTGTAGAGATAAATTCCAAAATTGGGCATTTATGTAAATCTAGTATGGAATGTAATCTTGTAAATACTATACCAATATAATTTCCTTAGTAGGGCCATAAGACAGGCCAATTTAAAATGGGAGCTGTCCAAGAGTAGGAATTTACTCATCTTCCTTTATTATCACCAGTGACATTCTTAGCTTCCAATATTATTATTATTATTATTATTATTATTTGGATTTCTATACTGCCCCTCTCCCGAAGAAAAGGTATGGAAGAAATTGGCTAAATATATTTGTTCCACCCAATGAACAAAATAAACAAACCTGGATTTAAACAGTATTGGTAGAGTCTGTAAATAGATCTGAAGGACTTCCTGAGGCAAACATCTTTTTTGATAACCACTTGTTTGACTAAAAGCAGTAGTTGCACCAGTTTGTTGGGAGTAATGAGCCAATTCAACACCTCTCTGGAGCACTGGGCTAAATATATAATTGTACAGTTTCCACTGAATAATCTCATTGCCTTTTTGAATCAAACTACAAATATGACTAGCAATCTGCATGCAACGCAGTTTGTCATCATCCTCAAAAACAAGGCTCTGATATGCCTCCAAAGCATCCCATTTCAGAAACATATTTTCAGATCCTCTGCTAGGCAAAATCCCTTGAAACCTGTATGGAGCCGATGAACTTGACGTGGATACTTCAGCAGCATTCCCATGTAGGAAATCATCAAGTTCTGCAAGTTGATCACAGTCAATGCAACAGATGTTGCAAGAGGCATGCGTCACTTTCTGAGAAATTTGTAATCCTCCAAGTTGTTCTAAAATAAACTTATTAAGGATGCCTAATATATGTGGCTGAAAATTCTTGAATGTTTGTGATCTGAAGGAATGAAGCAAGGGGATAATTACTGATTTAGGATCCATGCAACAACATATGCCTACATTATGGATTCCAGTTAAGATCTGAAAACATGTACTATTCAGAGAAAGTTTTTGCAGCAACCTCAGACACTGGTGAGCACAAACAGCAATGCAACAACACCGGTCAGGATAATGAACTTCTCCATCAGCTGTTTCTTCAAAAGGACTCTTAGAAGCTTGATTTTTAAAAGTAGAAACTGGCAATCCTGAGAGATCTCTGTGGTGATGCATGAAGTGAGAATACTCACATCGTCGGTGCCGTTTTCTTGTACACACAGACTGATGAAGTTGTTCCGATTTCACCTTTTTGATAGTGCTGATTATTTTCATAATGCTGTTGATGAGGGCTTTGAGATACTCTGACGCTTCTGTGTTGACCTCTGGGCCCCTTGCACATAATCTTTCCATCTGAAGTGCTGTGATTTCAAACAGTTTGAAACCCTGCTGCTGTATGAATTCATGAATCAGATCCATGGCTTGGCTAAAATAAATTGGATTAGAGGCTGCACTCTGAAGGCAGCAGATTAGAATTTGCAGAACTCCTTCTATGAACTCGGGCAAAAGAAGGAATCTGTGGTGATTCTGTGAGAAAAGATTAACCTGCATTACATTTTGTAAAGTTCCTTGTGATCTTGAAGCAAAAGAACTAAATAGTGCATCTAGAATACATTTCACTTTTAAGGCTGCTTTAAGTAAATCAGTAAGATTTTTTCTCAAATTTCCAGGCATAATATCAGCATTATTAACATCCATTGCCATAAGATGCAGCACCGTCCTAAAGAGCATTCTCTGAACCAGAGCAACTGATTCTTCTGTCCAATTTGATGAAACAGCTTCATTTTCAGCAGCACTATTTATATTGTAACAATCTCCAAGTTTAGACAAGAATTCCGTTAGAGTGCCTATCACACTGACTGCCAATGCAGACTTGTGGTTCAATGCAATATCAAACTTACATATTTTTTCCAGCAAGGACAGTAAGACATGGCACAAATCAAAGGGAGAGTTGTCTAGATAACTGGCAGATGATGTAACTGACTCATCTGAAATCTGACCAATACTTTCTTGAACTGGAATGAACTGTTGGGGGTTCTCCCTTCCATAATTACAGCTTTGGATCATTTCAGATTCTAGAATGTTACATCCACTTGTTACAGATTGCTCTTTAGATTGGTTTGTTGGAAAAGGCTGCAGAAGCTGTGGTCTCCTGTGCCTTATCATAGCACTAGTCTTCTCATCTGAATTGCCTTCTGAATCAGAGGTGGAGATTTGGGATTTCCTTGCATCCCTCACAGAATATCGATGAGTAGTTTTGCGCTGGCGTCTGTTCTTCCAAGAAGAATTTAGCTTTCCAGAAGCCTGAGCAGACAAATGAACATTTTCTCCTATATTTTGTTTTTCCTGAGTAGATTTCAGAGAACTTAAGGTTGTCTCTTTGGTCAAACATATTTCAACAGACAAGGGCAGATTAAAATCTGTTGGAAAACAGGAAGATAATTTCAATTAATACTAGAATTTCACTGCTTGAGATACAAATCTGCCATCATACGTATCTAGATGCAAACTTATATGGCCAATCTATTACTTAAAAGATGTTTAAAGACTTGCCACGCAGAGAGCAAGACCTGTGTAATACAGTATATCACAGAAGTGAGTACACCCCCTCACATTTTATAAATATTTAAGTATATCTTTTCATGTGACAACACTGAAGAAATAACACTAGGCTACAATGTAAAGTAATAAGTATACAGCTTGTATAACAGTGTAAATGTGCTGTCCCCTCAAAATAACACAACACACAACCATTAATGTTTAAACTGCTGGCAACAAAAGTGAGTACACCCTTAAGCAATAATATCCAAATGGGGCCCAAAGTGTCAATATTTTGTGTGGCCACCATTATTTTCCAGCACTGCCTTAACCCTCTTGGGCATAGAGTTACCAAAGCTTCACAAGTTGCCACTGGAGTCCTCTTCCATTCTTCCATGATGACATCACGGAGCTGATGGATGTTAGAGACCTTGCACATCTCCACTTTCCGTTTCAGGATGAGCCTCAGATTCTTAATACGGTTTAGGTCTGGAGACATGCTTGGCCAGTCCATTACTTTTCCCCTCAGATTCTTTAGCAAGGCAGTAATCGTTTTGGAGGTGTGTTTGGGGTCATTATCATGTTGGAATACTGCCCTGTGGCCCAGTCTCCGAAGGGAAGGTATCCCTAGGGAGAGGGGGCGGTATACAAATCAAATCAAATGCTTTGCTTCAGTATGTCACAGTACATGTTGGCTTTCATGGTTCCCTCAATGAACTATAGCTCCCCAGTGCTGGCAACACTCATGCAGCCCCAGATCATGACATTCCCACCACCATGCTTGACTGTAAGCAAGGCACACTTGTCTTTGTACTCACCTGGTTGCTGCCACACACGCTTGACACCATCTGAACCAAATAAGTTTATCTTGGTCTCATCAGACCACAGGACATGGTTCCAGAAATCCATGTCCTTAGTCTGCTTGTCTGCAGCAAACTGTTTGTGAGCTTTCTGGTGCATCATCTTTAGAAGAGACTTCCTTCTGGGATGACAGCCCTGCAGACCAATTTGATGCAGCATGCAGCGAATGGTCTGAACACTGACAGGCTGGCTCTCCATCCCTTCAACCTCTGCAGCAATGCTGGCAGCACTCATATATCTATTTCCCAAAGCCAACCTCTGGTTATGACGTTGAGCATGGGCATTCAACTTCTTTGATTGACCACAGCGAGGCCTGTTCTGAGTGGAACCTGTCCTGTTAAACTATTGTATGATCTTGGCCACTGTACTGCAGCTCAGTTTCAGGGTCTTGGCAATCTTCTTATAGCCTAGGCCATCTTTATGTAGAGCAACAATTCATTTTTTCAGATCCTCAGAGAGTTCATTGCCATGAGGTGCCATTTGAACTTCCAGTGACCAGTATGAAAGAATAAGAGCGATAACACAAACTTTTGCACCTGTTCCCCATTCACACCTGAGACTTGGTACCACTAACGAGTCACATAACACCAGGGAGGGAAAACAACTACTTGGGCCCCATTTGAACATTATCACTTAGCGGTGTACTCATTTTTGTTTCCAGCAGTTTAGACATTAATGGCTGTGTGTTGCGTTATTTTGAGGGGACAGCACATTTACACTGTTATACAAGCTATATACTCACTATTTTACATTGCAGCCAGGTGTCATTTCTTCAGTGTTGTCACATGAAGATATACTTAAATATTTACAAAATGTGAGAGGGTGTACTCACTTCCGTGATATATTGTATATGCACCTAAATGATTTTGACATGATCTAAAGATATGTTAGAACTCCCAGAATTCTCCACCTGGCCTCAGATTTCATTTCATTTCATTTCATTTATTAAATTTATATACCGCCCCCTCTCCCTAAGGACTCGGGGCGGTTCACAGCA
>JAEANM010016131.1:0-13376 GCA_017656035.1 Myanophis thanlyinensis
CGGTTGCGTAAGCATTTCACTGCATATCGTACCCATGTATGATTGTGTATGTGACCAATAAAATTTGAATTTGAATTTGATTTGTATATCCGCAACCTTCTAGTAAAAAACCTAACCATATATATTCCTAAACCATAATATGGTTTGGTTTTGGCTTGACAATCTTATTCCAAGAAAGCAGCCATAGCTGATGAACCACAGTAGAGGAAATTGTTTATTGCCATGTACCAAAAACCATTCTGTTAATGAAATTTATGAACCTAGGTTAGTCAAGCTGCAATGAGACAGTCTATTCCATCATCTCTACATTCTTTTTGCTCTTCTTCCAGCCAATTGCTGAATTTGCAATTGAGTTATCATAGCTCAGTATTTTAAGAGATTAGCTTTTTGCTAACTACAGGTAGTTCTTGATTTACAAGGGCTGCTCAAAGCTACAACGGCAATGGAAAAAAGTGTCTCATAATCGACCCGCACACTTAATGATCATTGCAACATCCTCAAGGCCACATGGTTAAAATTTGGGTGCTTGGCAACTGGCAGCACCCTGGGTTCATGTGATCACCATTTCTGACCTTCCTAGCTGGATATAGTCAGATTTGCTTAATGACCAGAGTTAACAAAGGTCATAAAAGCAGGCATGACTCATTTAATGGCACCTTGCTTAGCAATAAGCAATTCTGTTCCCAATTTGGGAGCAGTTGAGGACTGCCTATATAGACCCCTGAATCTTCTATAATGTGACACATAGAAATTTTCACAACAATCATTAATGTAGAACAGTTGTCCCAGAAATGAATGTTTATCTCTGGTTTATCTAAACCATTTTGCAGAAGTTTTACAGCGTCCTAATTTTTCTTAAAAATAACACCAAATGTTAGTCAAGCGAGGGTTCATTTATATATAACGAGGGAAAGAGAAAAAGCTTTTTTTGTTTCAGGTAAAAATATATTGAAAGTTACTATATGTAGGCTTCTTGTCTAATGTTATTTCTTATAAAATCATAATTTTACATACGTTGTCAAAAGAGATCTCCCTTAAGCAGCAAGGCAAGCTAGATAAGTCTGCTTTGTTCATCTGAAAAAGCTGTGTTTCCCATTCAGTGAGAATAAAATAATTACTTTGTGATCAAATTATACGTACAGTTAAGCCTTCGTTATTCTTGCCACCAAGAGTGTAGAGACTTCCATCATTGGGATCAGGAAGAAATGCCGGCCTAGGACTGAAGAAATGATTAAAACAGCAATTACTCCATCACATTTGTGAAAAGAAAAGACAGCAGAATTGTGGTCAGTTTACATTTTCTTGCGAGGATGGCTATATTATGACAGATGTGAGTTTTTTAAAAAAAATATGCAGTTATTTAAACCCCTGGTTTTGCGTACCACCAGCTTCTGAATTTGAATGGACATAGTAATCTTTTCAATTACTTGATTTCAAATTATTTTCAATCTTTCAAACCACGTGGCACATTTCAGTTTGAAAATTAATTATATGGGTTCACTTTAGTAATAATTTCTAATCAGCTGTTCTGGTCAAACAGGGAACAGGTTGGGCAGATGTTGCTGAAATGCAAGCTCAAGCTGCCACTTGCCTTGCAACCAGAGTTACCTCGCCTATTCCTGCTGAAGATCAATCTATTTGTAATTAGCTTACAAATACGCATGCCTCTTTTGAAGCAAATACCATACCGAACAGCTCTTCACAGTCAGAAATAAAGCTGAGATGTGTAAAGTAAACTTCAACATCTTAAGTTCATATTAAAAATAAATGTCTTTCAGTACATACTTTAACATAATCTTAGGCTGACATTTTTGATTTTCAGAAGTCATTCTGGGAGTTGAAATCCACACATCCTAAAGCTGCCAAGCTTGAAAAACACTGCTTTATGCTATTGTGCCCACTATATACTTTTATTTATGTAGAGTTTAAATCATTTTTCTACTGCCTGCTACAACCTACAGAGACTTCTGGCCATTAAGAGCCACAAACTCAATTAAAAATGACATTAAAAACAAAGAAGACATTTAAAGTTTTTCAGGCATCATAGGAAACTATTAGGGATATTCTGAGGGTGTCAAAAAAGTGAAGCTGGCAGCCACAGCTACCATAAAGTCTTGCCCCCTTTTACACACACTGCACAGCCTGCTGGCTGGCTGGGGAATTCTGGGAGCTGAAGTCCACACATGCCAAGGTTGAAACAGATTATACAGGAACACAGGATTATCTAACCCTCCTGTTACTGGCAAATCACAGAGCTCCCCAGCTTTTCTGTTTTGTAGGAGACAGAAGGTTATTGATCCTCCCAGCCTTTATTTGAGATGTCTTCTGAGAAGGAATGGGACAACTAGCCACTGCCAACTCGCACCGGAACAGCTGACTTATAGGACGATTCAACAAATACAAAAGTTGTATTAATTTTGCCAGAACCATGACCAATAATAATAAACTCAATCCAGAAATACAAGAGTTACAATAATTTTGACAAAAAAAATGGTCACCAATCAGGAAAGTAACTGAATGATTAATACAGCGTTGAATCGTCCCGCAGAAAGCTGTCCTGCAGTGAGTTGGCCATGGCGTGTTGACCAAGGTAAGCTATCCTAGACCCCTTCTGAGAGTCTTGCACAAACCAGTTTGTACCAGGGTCACAGGGGAGAGATGCCAGGCAGAAATTGGGGAGCACTATCTCTTGGGCTTTATAGAATTTAGCTCTGACTTTGGTCATGAGTCAAGGTCTTAGTACCCATATGATCTTGAGAAAACACACAGATCACCTTTTACTAAGTCAGCTCCTAATTCTCCCACATCTCTCTAAAATTTGGGGTGTTAGAATAGTTGTTAATGGGTACCTCGTGGGTCCATGTACAAGTGACTGATTTAAACGGAACAGATATTAAAGTTTTGAGAACCATGACAGGTCCCCTGAAATGAACAGTGAGTGAAATCATTGGAAATAAGAGGACACTTGTACCTTGGAAAAAGAAAAGGATCTGTGCGTGGCCCTTGCCTGTCCAGAGACTGGAGCTCAAAACGCCTAATGGAGCCAGGTCTGCACAATGGCCTGTATTCTTGTCCCTAGTGCCATTTGGAAGAACCTATATTGGTGTCATGATTTATATCATTAGTCAACAGCATGTCCAGTCAATTGATAGTGATACATTTTGGGAATTGCTGGATGTCTTCAAAGTTTCACTGCAGGGCTTGGAAAGCTGTAGCTCAGATGTTTTCATTCACTTTCCAGGCACTCGGTGGTAGCCAGCCTGCATCTGGATGTAGAACTAGGCTTTGAGGCAGGATGTCTGGGCTTTCCATGTGGTGTCCTGAGTGCTCCTATGTCATTTCTACTAGGGATTGTACATGTGGCCTTTTTTCCCCAAAGGTCCCTTGGTCTGGATCTGCCCTGACTCTGTAAACAGATCATGCTGCAGTCTATACCAGCAGGTGTCACACTCTCACCTGGTCTGATAATACTCTTAGAACCAGCCTTGTTGACCTCAGCTCCAGGAGGTTAAGCAACAGTGTGTACCTTTGAGGGAATGCACCAACTTGCTTGAGATATGAGTTCCCCACACCACCAGGTTGGCCTCTGTGACTTACCAAATGTCTGATTGGCATTCCCTGAACCAGATTGTCTGAGAACCACTAATATAACTACTTGCATATAGATGAAATATGATGGTAATTTGGTCCTGGATTAGGAGAATGACCTAACATAGTACCTCAAACCATCTTCCACTATAATTTTACCTCAGCTTCCTTGACTCTAGGATCTCCTTCACAGTCTTTTAGAACTTGAGAGTCTGCCGCTAATATATACCCATTTTTCTTTCACCTCTGATGGTGGAATCCCAGGCACAGAATTTGCTTCAAAGAACTGTGCATGTTCTTGTCTTGCATTTCCACAGATGAAATCTCAATATAACATTACTCACTGCTATCTGCATATAGGTTACTTTGATACATGTGGTGTCTAGTTCATTGGAAAGAAGCTGTTAAGTCCTGCTGCATGGTAGATGAGCTCAGTACCAGTGTTGCTGTTCATATGTTGGCCGAGTCTGGTGGAATTTCCTCTCAATTTGCTTTGCTGCCCTTAGGCCTTTGCTGCACTTTGGCCTGCTCAACATGGCTGGTTGATTGGAATGGGTCCAATGGTCCTCCTTTCCTTGGTCTTATTTTTTGGCTGGCATGTGGCCTCTTGCCTGAAGCTAGTGCCTTAGTCACCTGGTTCATACTTGTAGGCCACAGCCTGCTCGACTCATGTTTGTTGACATTACTGGTATTTTTCTCCTATGTTTTTTTTTCTCTCTCCTCAGCTCTCAAACTGCTGGGGAAGCCTCTGCTTCCTCCTAGAAGACAGAGCTAAAGAATGAGGCAAGGGGTGCTCCACAGAGCAGGAAAAAGCCTTAAGCTAGGCTTTTTACAATGAAGTGGTGTTATTAACCCTTTCTTCCTGGCTTCATTTTAAAGGACAGAAAATGAGTGTTTCCTTCCTACTACACCCCACAATGCTCCCCCTCCAACTAATACTGAGATGTTTATGTAGAGATTTCAGAATAATAATAATTCTGGAAGAAACAAAGAACTGTACTGCTCATATAATCAACCATTTTGATCTAACCTACAAAGCTTGCACTATAGAAGTGCTTTCATTTCAAGAAGCTTGGGGTTGTGTTAGTTGTTGTTTTCCAGTGCAATAAAAAAAAAAAAACCAAGCTAGCTCTATCCTGAAAAAGTAGGGCGAAAAGAATGAGAACTTACTCTTCCATGTGCAGCGGCACCTGAAGTACAGGATCTGCAAACAAAAAGAAAAGGTCAAGGTACAAACAATTAAACATTCTGGCCTCATATCAAACTTACAGCCAGTGATCCAGCTGGCACCTGAGAGGGTTTGTGGTTTGCAAGAAAAGTAAGATAAGGAATTTGCAAGAAAAAAGTTCAAACAGAAAAATGCAGTGGAAGAGTAACCTAATTAGCAATTATATTCCGATTGCTACAATTCGGGGACTTGGCAAAACTGAGGTCCCTGAGTTGCCACAGTTAAAATGAGAGTTTCTAATCTGCAAAACCTTTCTGTTCTGCTCCTTGGGAGTTTCGTTTCTTCATTAACATTCTTACTTTCAGCTTAAAATTTGCCACTCTTTCTACACCCAGAGTTTAATGTTTAATTTGTCCATTCTTTAGACTACATACTTAGGAGGAGGAAATGGGAGGAAATGAATTGCAGTATACAATCAACAATGTTCCTTGCACTGGAATGCAATGGGCTCTCTGCCCCTTTGTGGCAGCTCCCACATGACATAACAATGCTGCAAAATATTGCTGTATTATCATCAAGAGCAGATCAGAAAACTTGTAAACCTCCAAATGTGTGCTAGAATCTCAACATCTTAAACCAGATACAATCAATGATAAAGGAATCAAAATTAGTTTTGTCACTCTTGCTCTAGTTCTTATTATCCAAATCGTTAGTTTTACTCAGAACTGGAAAGACTGCCATGTGCTTTATGCATATTTTCTACATGCAAGCAAGAGAAGGTAAGACAAATAGGTTGCAAACCTTAATTTATGAGAGCAGGGCTGGGTCATGCATGGTTACTCAGCACCAGTCAGTTTATTGTGATTTTTAAAATGTCTTAAATACCATTTTTATCAATACATATTGATAAATTCAGCAACTGTACTATCATACCTCCCACAAAATAGAGCAATAAATAAACAATATTAATGATGTGATGAATGAAAACACTTTAATGAAATACTTAAATGAGGAATATATTCCATTTACACAAAAATTCAGGAGGATTTATGTGAGCACCTGGTCCTTTAAAAAGCAGATTACTTCTTGGAAGGAAAACAAATCTATACACCAACACTGCCTAGTGCTACAAACAATTTCAGATCAGCTTCTTTCCCCACATAAACAAAATGATGCAAGAGCAAAGAAATAAGAGTATGAGTCCTCTTACAGGGAAACTTGGCACTGCTTTACACAAAACCATTTTTCATGTAAACAGGTCACTTATTTTTGACAAAAACTGCTTAGTCAGTGAGGTTTTCCTATTACTGAATGCCATGACCAAAGAAGCAAACCTGTTGAATTGTTACCTGTTGCGTTATATTTTTTAGGCACAGAAGTCTTTCCAAGAAAAGGATAAATTGTGAAGAAAAATTTCCCCACTTATCTTTCATTATTTGTCATATGCCAGAAAATGCATTCAACACGAAATAGTTGTGCAATGTCTTTGGACCGGTTGTGCTAGAAACCTTTCACCTGGACCCAGGTTTTACTTCACTGTAGGGTACTGCCCGTGCACATTAATGGTAAGCAGGCTATGCATCTGTTTTGTCATGTGCCTTGATGGCATTCACTCACTTTTCAGTATGAGGAAAAGAGCTATGCTTTTATCACACATTATGAAGCAGGCACCATTTTTATTTATGAAACTAATAGTCCTGTAGGGGGAAAAAAAACTACTGATTTATTAATATTTTCAGACCCAAGACTTATCTTTTGCCAATTGGCATCTAAATATTTAATTCTGGCCATGTCTTTCTTATTCTCCTTTCTTTATTCTTCTACTCCGTTATATACTTTTTACCAAACGATAACTCTGTCTGTCTGTCTGTCTGTCTGTCTATCTATCTAAAAAACCACTATAATCAGCTCAGAGCCTCTTTATAAAGAAGAACCATATAATTTGCAGTAATAAATAATCAGAAAGCTGTAGTTCTATACGTTCTCCAAAATACTAAAACTACAACTTTCTCTCCTTCATCACAGAGGCACCAATATAAACTGAATCATATTCCTCTTCCATTTTTTTCTAAGCAAATAAATTGAATAAATAGAATACTCATATACCCAATGTTTCATAAAATACCTCAATATATATTTATTTTCCACTGTTTCTTTGTGCTGCTCTACAAAACAGCCAAGTTCCTTTCACACAGGATAAATTCCATAGCAGTTAACAAGGATAGCCAAACTATCCTTAGTTCACACGTTCCTCAATACTACCAGCACAATGTCCTAGGATTTGATGGCATGAGTTTCTAACATGGTCTGATGGTTTAATTACACAAAAAGCTTTCTGAAGAGATCCTGTCCATTTCCATGCATACATCCGGATTAATTTGTCTGTATATAAAATAATCTTTAAGTTCTGAAGTGTGACTCTCAAGTAAATTGAAGGGGTTTATTTCCATTTTGAATGTGGAATCTTTAAGAGATAAAACGAACAATGCTTGATAGGATCATCTTCTCCAGACTGGCCCAAAGAAATCGGGCTGGGAGAGGATGCCTGCTTCTGATCAGTAAGCCATGTTAGCTCTTTGCAACAGGCCAGGTCAAGAAACAGAAGCAACATGGATTCTGGGAAAGCTCTTGAACATTGTAAGACAACAGAATCTTGAAAGCTAGTTAGAAATTCTGCCTGCCTTATCTTATACCGAACAAAATCAAGAAGGGCAGGGCTTTTTTGAATTTCTTTCTTGTGTTTTCTGTTTTCTTAGGATTGAATGGCTGTTTTCCCTTTCTTAATGGTTCATTGTTCTTCTGCCTTTTCCCAAGGCCAGATCTACATTCAGGCAGAGACCTAGAGAGACACGTTCTCACCCGCATGTCTTTTACTTGGAAACTGCTGGCTTCCATATTCATGTTAGATCTCACCTTCTATCCTTCAGGAAAACTAGTGAACACTGTTTTCTTACACAGATATTCAGAGACTGAGCGCATCAATAGATTTAATGCTAAATAAAAGACTGATAAATCTTTTATCAATCAAAGACTTCAGAACATGACTGAAGTCAAATTGATGCTTGATCATTAAAACAGTAGCTGCTATAATATGAATTATAAATTGAATTAAGGACTAACAAAGATTTTGATTTCATCTAAGAATTCTTATTTAATGAATGAAACAGGAATTGATATATTAAAATATCTAATTTCAGATGCACTACAGCTCAGAAACAATTGTAATCCATTCATACTTCACAAGCTGAATTAAATTCTCCATCAGACTTGTTCTTCAAATATGAGAGCACAAAACAGTTACCTATCTTTTTGCATGCTTTATAATAAAAAGCATAAAATGCAGCTTTTAACATATCCAGAATGAACTTAGTATACCTTATGTGAATATAAAGCTCAGTAATGTTTGATAGAAAGATAATTCCTAGAAAATTAATTCTACCTTTAAAATTTGTTTCGTTCTACAATAAACCATTTTGCAAAATTGTTGACCTTTAAAACATTGCCACTAAATATGACAAAAAAACTGGTCTAATTAGTACATATCTAAATTATTAAAGTAAATGAATTAATATATTTCAGCAGACAATAATGGAGATAAAATATGTTGTACTACTTTTCTTTAAGTGCAACTTTTACAGTAACTTTAATATTTGTTTTCCATTTCTTTTCCTATTTCTGCACATTGATTGCCCTCTTTAAATTCTGCATTCATTTAATCATACCAACTTGTTTGGATTCTGAATTATATTGCACTAACAACTTATCAATAAGCCCCCGCTGATGTTGGAAGCTTGTCAAATTCAGTCAAGTCTCTTAGTATTCTATCTTATCTTTGTAATTCTTTTGAACTATGTTGCTTATTTGAAGTCACCGGAATCAATCAGGTGATTCTGACCATTCTGAAGAAAGAACCTCAAAAGATTTCACCTTTGTTTTATTAATAATTAGCTTTTGCAGTACAGACACTCCCCCCCCCCCAGTCATTTTTTGGGACAGTGTATTTACCTAAATGAAAATATTACTGAAGCAAGGGAAGAGGGTCTGGACTGATTTATATTCCATACTTTTACTACTTGTTTTATGATCAAATAGGTTGAATACTTCTGTCTTTATTGAGCCACCATCTGGGAGTCCTGCTCCCACAAAAGAAACAACCCATTCATAAAGTGATACAACTAACTTGGTAACACAGGTAGAAATTTCAATCAATCAAATCTTTATTACAAGGACAGAGAGCTCAATTATAAAATACATAACCCTGTAAGGATTATTAATAAAACCTAAAAAAAGAAAAATGAGTGTTTTTTTTTAAAGTTTAATAAATAATAAATATAGGTTGAAATTTGGTTTTGCCAATCTACCTCCTTATTAAATCATAAACCTAAATTCCTGGCCTTTTATTTGACCACTTATTTGTCTCTAGCAGTCAATTTAATACATTGTCTTCAATTCCTATTGGAAAAATTTGAAGTACAAAGTTCCAATCAAGCTATGAGGTCCTGCTCCAATAAACCATTCTTCCAAGCAGTCTCCAAGTTTTCAGTGTCTTTCTCCCCACTTGGAACTGAACCCAGGTGGATGTTTCTTTCAACATTACTTAAAAGACAACTTAATCTCTTCATGAGGATTTCTGTAAAAATCAATAGAGATAGGCATACACGTTTCTGGGCACAGGTGGATTATGGCTTTTTTTTTTTATAAATCAAGGAAATAAACCGCTTGATGTGAAGGAGGAAGAACTTGATGTTATTGTATCTCATTCGTTACCTGAGTTAATGGCTTAATGGACATTTCCTGGAAGATAACATCAGAGAAAAACCATCTGGTTTTGAAGATTTTCCAATAACAAAGAAAGGAGATTGAACAGTGTGTACAAATTATTATACAATATCCTTATTTTTATATAGTAGCAAAATAATATTTAGGACTATCCAATACAGATTAGAGTCCTATATGAAAAGGGAGAGGCCAGATGTTCAGGCTAGCTTTAGAACAGAATATTGTTGATATAAGCTGGATAATTAAAAAAGCCAAAATCAGCAGATGCTTCACTGATTGTAGAAAGGCCTATGTGTTGATCACATCAAGTTGTGATATGTAGAAAAATGGGAAACCCAAAACTTCTCATTGACCTCAAATAAAACTTATGCATAGGTCAGGAAGTCACTGTTCGGCCAGACTCAGAACATGATGAAACAGAATGGCTCCAGGTTGGTTTATTTATTCAAATTATATGTGGAATATATATTGAGGGAAGTGGAACTAGAAGAAGTTGAGTGTGGCTTTAAAATTGAAGGAAGAAACATCAATAACCCCTGCTATGCTGTGTACTATTCTTAAACAGTTGAAAATGCACAGGATCTTTAAGGTTTACTGATAAAAGTCAAGGAGCAGCAGTCAAGAAATACATTAAGACTTGGAAGAATAGCAGTGAAGGCCCTGGGAATAATATTTAGATGCCAGTATGTGTTTATACCTACAAAACTCAGAATCATGGAGGAAGAAAACTCAGAATCATCTGTGACACTATGGAAGTGAAAGTTGGACTTCTAAGAATCAGGATAGAAAAAAAAGTATTGATGCTTTTGAACTTTAGAATTGAAGAAGACTCAGTATCCCATGGATAGCCAAGGAGACAAACAAATGGATCACTGAATAATGAAGATAAAGATAAAAGTTTCTCCTGTCCAATGATGTCTGACTCTATGGGGCGGTGCTCATCTCTGTTTTTTAGCTGAGGGAGCCAGCGTTGTGAAGACTTTTCTGTGGTCATGTGGCAGTCCAAGGTGCACGGAACGTGGCTACTTTCTCACCTAAGTGGTACCTATTTATCTACTTGCATTTACATGCTTTCAAAGTGCTAGGTGGGCAGGAGCTGGAGCAAATAATGGGAGCTCATCCATTGCACAGCACTTGTATCTCAAACCCAAGCTGTCAGCTTTCCAGCTGACAAGCTCAGCATCTTTAACTGCTGAGCCATTGTGCCACCGAATAATATAATACAATATTTGTATAATATATAATTTTTCCATTTGCTCTTGAATGAGATCCCCATGAAACTGTTGACTGAAGAGAAGCCCAACCCATAAAGAAAACTACAGTCTGACAGATAAACTCAACCATGCCAGACATCCAGGTTTCACAGATATTATTCAGATGCCTGAATTCCACAATTCCATTTTGTTCAGGAGGAATCAGCCAAGTTGAAAAACATCTGTAACTGCTGGAAATAAGGGACTATATATTTGTTTGTACATTTTTGAATATGACAGTTCAGATTAAATTAGAAAGTGATACCTCCAAATTTAGTGAATTTTCAGGATGTGCACAGCATCACAGTCAAAAGACCACTATTTCAGGTGTCTACTGTACATACCCAAATTTGCTTATGCACATGAAAAGAACTCCAGCAAACAGCTATTGCATCAGTGGAAGACTAGCTTTGTTACTGTTTTGTAACAGACAAGAGCCTTAATAACCTTATTGAGCAGGGGAAAACACAATTATCAGATTCACATGCACACATGGCAAAACTTGTTTGACAGCCAGTATTTTATAGGCCAGCAGCATTCATATCAAGGCCAAAAAACTTTATAAACATTTTCTTAACCCACTGTTGTACAGTATTTCAGGTTTTTCAAGGAGTATTATGGGGAAAGATTTAACTGCTTTTTCACAGTGGCAGATCTTGTAAAATACGGGTTAATTTTTATAGTACATCCAATTTTGTCATTGTTAATAATTGCTGCCTTTTAAAAGGTTATAAAGTAAGGACCACTGCTAATATTCCCACTCAATGCCTGCTATTTTTTTGCTTAAACATTTTAGAAAATTGATATCCTATTATTATATTTCTGCTCTTATGATTCTATTAAGTAACAAAGGGAGTGTCCTTTTCCATAACAAAACCAACTCCCAGCCTGTATTCATTGTCATCTTCCTGTTAATTCACTCAGCAGTTAGATATTTCAAACAGATCAATATTACATAGAAAAGTAAATAACAATGTTCATTGAAAGGAACCTCTGTAAACAAGGCATGAAGAGTTCAGATTAAAGATTTGTTTTCAAGTGTGGGTATGTGTGTGTATGAACTTTTGAATCAGTTTTTGGACTCCTGGTGACGGCTTTGACTAATTCCCACATTTTTACTGGCAGAGATTTTCAGAAGTGGTTTGCCATTGCCTCCTTGTTAGAGCTGAGAGTGAGTGACTGGCCCAAACCCACTCAGCTGGTTTTGTGCCGTAAGCAGGTCTAGAACTCCACCGTCTCCTGTTTTTTTACTATTATTATACTTTTCAAATTGTTTCATTATAACATAAAAATATAGGGGGAAAAAGTTAGAAAACTAAGTGGGGAAAAAGAGAAAAGTGTTAAGAGAAAGAGTAAAAAAGGGGGGACTGCCAACATTTTGCAATGCAATAAAATACTAAACCCCTTTCCCCAAAACACAACCTCAATCTTTTGCTTTACATTTCAAACCATTTCTGTAATAATGAAATCATTCCAATCACCAAAAGGGTTTTTTTTTTCAGTTTTGAGCAAAAAGTCCAGAAGCGGTTTCCAAGTAGAGTCTATTTCTATCCCAGTGTGTAGACCACTACAATACCCCAAACTGGCTTTCACAAGGAGTTTCTAATCCAGCAATATTTTTCAGACACTTGGCAATCTACTGTTTTAGGAAGTTTTTAATTATAATCAGTATCCATCATAAACTCAGCAGCCCTGTCCTCTTTGGCTGAAAGCAACTGGTTTTCAAAACTCTATTGCTTTAAATTATTTCACTGTCATTGATAATAAGCAAGAAAAAACCTAGTCCTATAAACCTACAGATTTATCTAATTCCATATCTACAATTCCTAACGGTAAACTCTCAATATTAATGGAATCCCTTGTGAAAATACTCAAAGCTTCCCTAAACGTACCACTTAAGTAGGCCATGAGTTATAATATTATGGAGGAAGAAAAAAATGGATTTGTTTTTTCCAAACCTGTGATAGTTGTATTAATGGCAATCCTGGTCCTTTTTGTTATTGCTTTTCTCAACTCAACCCAGTTCCAAATGTTAGCTGTTCCTCAAATCGGGCAAACCATTTTGGCTGCTTCTTATAATATCCTTTCTGAGAAGAATGTTTTCAGCTGCAGAAGACTTAAGGTACAGACTGATACTATGGGATTGCCCCAAGTATTTTATTGGTGATGACTCTGAAGCACTTCAAGTTATATCAAAGCTCTCCTTTAAAAAAAAAAGTCTTTTATCTAGCCACTGCCTTCATGGCATCTGTTTTTATTTATGTGTATTTTCTGAAGATGAAACAATACAATATTTCTACAATTGCAATGCATTTACTTACTTACTTACTTACTTACCATACTTATTTGTTTAGCCACCTTTATTATTCTTATAAATAACTCAACATACCTAAATATTCCTTCTTTCTCCTATTTTCCTTACACCAATACTGAGATAGTTTGGTTTTTATGCCCAAGGCAGGACTAGAACTCCCAGGCTCATGATTTCAAGCCAGGTGCCTTAACCACTAGCTAGGGGTAGGGAACCTTGGCTCTTTCATGACTCATGGACTTCAACTCCCAGAATTCCTGAGACAGCACCTCTTGCC
>JAEANM010016132.1:0-13375 GCA_017656035.1 Myanophis thanlyinensis
CCTCCTCCTCCTCCTCCTGCTCCTCCTCTTCCTCCTCCGTCCCCCTGCTCCCTCTTTCTATGGTCATTAGGATTCTACATATTAAGATCCAGAGATCTTTAATTTTAAGTAAGCAACCAAATTTACAGTATTATAGTTATCATTGTATTCAATAGTTATGAATACTACAAGCCAATTATATTTGCCTGTCATAGCCTAGCCTGATTATATAAATAATATTGGAACACGCAAATAATTTGACATCCAAATATAGGTAGTCCTCATTAGGTGACCACCATTTGAACTAGCCATTGGGATGCTAAGTGAAGTGGTGGCTAAGAGGAATTGATCTGTGCTTATAACCTATTTCAGCTTTTCTTGGCTTTACAGACTTGTGAATGTTGTAAATATGAGGATTGATCAAAATATGACTTTTTCATCACTATTGTAACTATGAAAGGTCACTTAACAAGACATTCATTAAAGGAGGATTACCTCAAGCCTTTGGCCATCAAAATATGTTTCTTAGCAGTTCCAAGTAGATTATGTTTTACTGAAACTTATTCAAGTTTTGCATTAGAACATTTCTGCACCACATGGCAATATTAACTGTGATATTAAAGAACCTTTAGTTCAGCACAAAGCCAGCCCACAGTAGAGTGAGTTGTATTTTTGTAGCAGTGGTTTCCTAACATCTTCTATTATTAGAAAAGTCCTAAGGATAAACAGATGTAGTTTTAATTTTTTAATTTTTTTCCTGTATTGTTATTTGACTAGATGCCTTCTGTTATGATTTCATAAGCAAGAAATAAAAAAGCACTTAAACTTTCATACTCTGAATTAATTAACAGATAAATTCAGATATTTTGGGGTGGTACAGATTATGAAACGTTACTCATATGGTAAGAGTTGAAATGTAGGCAGTCTTCAAGGTCTCTGAATTTTGCTGGGAGGATATAATATTTCTACATATACATTTTCTTATGTCCAATACATGTCACTACTGAAACAGATCCAATAATTTTAATAACAGTGGCATATTTCATTGTTTGTAACAAGTTCTCACTAGAAGGAATTCTTATCTAGCCCTTTATCGGGTAATTCTAGTTTCTGTGGAATGCTATTTTATTTACTTTGCATGTGCCTCTCAGTAGTCCAAATTAATAAAAAAAAATAGGTTGATCAATTACACTATCAGTTTCTACCTGGAGTTCAGGTTACTCATTTCTCTTTCTTTTTACTTTGCGCATGCAGAAACTCCTTGTTCAATATTTATATGTTGACAGAAATATAAAAAAAATCTTCACATTAATTCTGAAGAATTGAAAATAGTGGCGACATGGAAGTAATTTGTGGACTCATCCCCATATTCTTCTAATTATAAAAATAAGATGTCTACTTGTTTCTACTGTACAGGTCATGTCCTCATGATGTCACCTTCATCCCATCCTTAGTTTACAACAGGGACAATGCATTTCAATTTAAGATGAGTGTTATCCTTCTTTTCTTGGTCCATGTTTTGCATATGAATCAACTCCAAGATCTCTAAAACTGTCTTTGTGATGCCCCTGTTGTCAGTCTGAGGATGCTGTGGGCATATTTACTTCCTCAATTCAGATATGAATTGATTTGAGTTCAATTTGTAAGTTAGTTCAAATTAATGTTTCAATTTGATTTAGATTTGTGCTTTGAGTGGCTGATTTAGACAGGCAATTTGATTTGATAAAACTATTTCTGAAACTGTACAAAAGCAAGACTCCTTTGAGCTTCCTTCCATTCCACTTTTTGTGCCTATGAATTGGGTGAAAGCTGATGAGGCAGCTTTTCCTCATCAGAGGGGATCTGTTGTCTGACATCCCACTATCTGTCTTGTAACTGATCCTTCACAGTGTGTTAGTGAAAGCAGGCAGCTCCCCGACCAATCAACCACTTCCCCCAATGCTGGAGGTGCCTGGGACATCATATCCTCAGCCCCTGGATTCTCTAGATCCATGATGGTGAACCTATGGCACGGGTGCCACAGGTGGCACACAGAGCCAACTTGCTGGGCACCCAAGTTGTCGGCCAACTTACCTCCAGCTGAGCATGCACATGCAATTGCACATACATGCATGCACAATTGCAGAGACTCAGCTGGTCTTCAGGCCTCTACTATGCATGCACACGATTGCAGCAGGAAATCCAGCTGTTCTTCAGAGCTCTCCTGTGCATGCACACACAATTGCTCATGTGTGTGAGTGCCTTTGTGCAGTTCATGTGTATTGCACATGAAAAAGCTCCATGCATGCACAGATGGTGCAGTTGCAGTGCACGTGGAGAAGCTGCACACAAGTGCAGATGGCACGTACAAAGTGCGTACTTTTTGGCACTCCGTAAATAAAAGGTTCGCCCCTACTGCTCTAGATGTCCCAGAGGAGACGTGCCATCCCCATCAGATGGTTCTGGTTCCAAGTCCTCCACCACCAAACCAGAATCTGATGACATATTGTCTGTAAATGTGGCCAATAATTCATGAAGGAATTAAATGCTGCAGTTCTTTAATCTCTCGATATACTGATGTACTTACATTGTCTTGGCATTGCAAGATTTTTAGTCCCATAATTTTAGGTTTCCTTTAGCATTCACTTATTTGTGAAATGACAACTTGGACCAACTTCAACTCTTGACTGCTCATTGTATAGTACATACTATTCCTAAACTGTATAGCAGGGGTCGGGAACCTATGGCTCGCGAGTCAGGTGTGGCTATTTTAAGAATTTCATCTGGCTCGCAGAAAAAACATAATCCATTGATAGAGAGAGGTGTTTTTTTTCCTCTCTTAGGCTCGCCCCCACCATTCCCCTCAAGGCGCTCTCCACCAATAGGAAATAGGTGCTAGAGACGATGATGGGGAGGGGTGGGGGTGGGTGGAAAGGGAGGAGAAAGTGGGGTGGTAGGGATGGATTCGGTGCATGCGCATGCCAGCCAAACCTAAAGGGAGGCATCCTGTGAGGGAGCGAGGCCGGCTGCATGGTGCAAGGCATAGAGACAGTGACAGTACAGAACGGAATTGGGGGCGAGAGGAAGAGGAGGAGGAGGAGGGAAGAGGAAGCCACCATCAGCCCCTGGAACTGCCGGGGAAGCTCCCTCACGGGCTTTCCCCCGCCACAGGTGTGGAGGGGAGGGAAGGGGGTGGAAGTCTCCCTTGTCGGCCTGAGAGGGGAGCCAGGCCACGTTCTGGCTGGACGGGCTGATAGCGCCGGGAGTTGAAGGACTCCCCATTTTCTTCCTCCCCTCAGTGAGTGGATGGGGAGCAAAGGCCCCCGAGTGTGTGTGTGTGTGAGGGAGAGAGAGAGTGAGATCGTGAAGGAATCAATTAGAATGGTTAATAATTCCACGCGCTGCTGTGGAACGTTAAAAGCCAGGGGGGAGGGGGGAGGGAATGGAGCAGCCTGCAGGAAAAGGGATTCCCCTCAAGAGTGATGGGTCTTACTGAATATATGGCTCTTACTGAAATAAATTTCCAAATATTTTGCTTTCATGGCTGAGTCAAAAAGGTTCCCGACCCCTGCTGTATGACATGGGAAAAGTACCAACCCACTTATCAAATAGGTTTGATTTGGGACTCTTGCATTCTTTGCCCTAAATCTAGTAAGTATGTCTGTGCCATAAAGATTAAGTCATGTAAGCCACCACAAAGTGGCTGCTTTTGCATATGCACCACTTCCATTTGGTTTGGGTGTGGTGTACAGAACTGGCACTTTCTGTTTGTGGTGAATGAGTCACTTTATTTGCTTCCCACAAGCTAGGAAAACAACAAAACAAAACAAGAATAGAGATTGGCTTGAAAGTAATTTATTATTAATTTAATTTATTAATTTAATTTAAGTAATACCTAAATAGTTTTGTAAGTTATAAGAAATTCAGAAAGGATCTTATTCAGATGCATTAGATGGCATATCAGGGGTCTTTCAGGCAAGCCACAGTCATGTATTCTTGCAAGACAAGCTCCCTCTCCTGATCATATGACATCATTATCAAGGGCTTACAGGTAAAAACAATTATAGTACATATTATTGATTTAGTTAGGGACTACAGGTTTGTAAAAAAGGAGTTTATTATTGATTTACTTATGAATTTATAAACCATTTCCGCTAACAATTCTAAAAGAAGTTCAGCAGCAACTATGGGAACTAGTTCAACAATAAATAATCAAGTGACCTATAAAGTAAAAAAAAAATTACATTTATATCTCACCTCTTGAATAGAACCTTGAGAGAGCATATTAGTTAGTTAGTTAGTTAGTTAGTTAGTTAGTTAGTTAGTTAGTTAGTTACATTCTGTCTTTATTATTTTTATAAGCAACTCTGGGCAACAAAAATCTTTCATTCTCCTAATTTCCCCACAACTACCCTGTGAGGTAGTCACAGACAACTTCTGTGGCTGTGGATAGACTAGAAGGTGGGTCTCTACTGCTAATCCAACCACTTCCTCAAATTGTTCTCCATTCTCTTCCTGGAGACAAGAGCTATCAAATTACAAAAGCCTCTCAGAGGAAAAACAAGGGGAAAAACCAGCATATATTCATCTTTATTTTTGTCAAAGGAGGAAGAAGCACAGAATTACAGGCTTTTAAGCCAAAGTTCTTGATTTACAGTTCCTTGTGCTCAGCTGGTGTTCAGATGGGCAACAACTGGGCTTGTTCTTCACAAATTTTATAGGCTGGCAAGCATGCAAACATGCTTTATTTGTAAATGTCCATCTGAAAGCAGTCAAAACAACCTGATTTCCACCCACACACTGTCTAAATGAGGGACAATCTGTATGTGAATCGATAATTGCTTCCATAAGAAAGAATAAAGAATTATATGCTTACATATAATTATATTCCATATTTCTAAATAATTTACATGCATAGCTCTGCTCACAAAAGCCGTAGTCCCTTTACACTGGTGATCAAAATGAATTATCTCCAACAATACCTAAGAATGTTCTTCTGCTTGAAAAAGTGTAATTTTTTGTAATGACGCATGCTGAAAAATCTACAGCTTCTTTCTAAAGCAGCGACAACACAACTTTCAATAATCATAAGATCTAGAGATGTAATCTTACACGATCAGAATGACATTATATCTCTGTAATTTACAAGTCTCTATAAACTGCAGTAAAGATCTTCCAAGGATATATGTGCATAAATAAATAAAGTATACATGTTGCAAAAATGAAGGCTAAAACATATGAAGACCAGTTGCAAGAACTGGGTCTGTCTAGTGTGACTAGTCTAATGGACAGAAGAACTAAAGATGATATGATAGAAATCTTTCAATATCTAATGGGTTGCCACAAAGAAGAGGCGTCAATCTATTCCTGAAGTGAAGTCAAGAACTAACAGATGGAAAATTATCAAGGAGAGATCCAGCTAGAACTAAGAAGACATTTCCTGACAGTGAGAACAATCAGTAGAATGGTTTGCCTCCAGAAGTTGTGGGTATCCCATCATTAGAAGTTTTTAAGAAGAGATTGGACAGCCATTTTTCTGAAATGGTATAAAGTTTCCAGCTTGAGCAGGGGCTGGATTGGAAGATTTCCAAGGACATTTCTGACTCTGTTATTCTGTTGTTTCAAAACTCCCAACTCTGTTGTTCTGTGGTAATTTTCCTTCCTAATATGTATTATTGGCGCCATCCTGTGGTTAAACCACCTCTGTAAAGCTGGAAAAAAGATTTTAGCTTATGGTGCTTTCTCAAAGGAGCCAGCAGAATATCAGAACTTGAGAAAGTCTTTCCTTTTTAATTAACATGCCCAAACATGAAGGTAAAATGCTTCAGCCAGAATTTTTACCCATGGTTTAATTTCAATTAACTTGTTAAAATCACAGTATTGTGTATCATTCAGATTCAGTTAACTGGCCTCTGAACATATAGAACCAAAAGCATGGTTGTAGCTTCCGGTACTATTTTGACTATTTTGACTCCAATATAGGGTCTCCTGTTGTAGACATGAGATTTTGATTCTTATGGATTATAACAACTGCATTACCTATCAATCTGCAAATGACCTATTTCTAAGCTTTTCCTTGAGTTGTGGTACTATCTGGGGTCACATCAAACTGCTCAGAATGTCTGTGCAAAAGTGAACATTTTATTGAGGTGCTTTTGTAAAATATTCATAAAAATAAATAAAGCTACATTGCCATTTGATACTATGTTGAGAATTCCTGAAAGCTATTGTTTTCTTTAAATTCATGAAGCAGAAAAATGAGAGGATATGTGCTTAATATTATATTTATGTAATGAGTTTTGAATCTGTTTATGATGTCTAGAAGTAGAATATCACTGAGGCAATACCTAAGAAGTTTTATGATCTTGTTTGTCCTGTAGCATTTCCAAACATCAACTGCAAGATATATTGGTATTGCAACTTCCAGAATTCTAAAATAATTTGTCATGCTGAAAATTTTAATGCATGAAGATGGAGTATTTTGCTTCATGTAACAATATATTTGTTTTCTTTTTGCTACAGCCACAGAAATATGAAGTTTGTGTATTTTCTGTTTTGATCTTCGTTAGCAGCTTTGCTCTGAATGATCACTGCAGAAAATATCTCATGATGCAGATGGGACTAATTTTCTCCTGCGCTTGCTGCTACTTCCTGATTGATCTGGAAATTTGATCCCTTCCATACTATATCTGTTCTTTCACATATTATTTTTAATAATACAAGAATTCCTAACTTATGACAGCAATGGACTCTGTCAATTATAGACTTAAATCATTACTATTGTAAAATGTGACCAATCCAATTTCAGGACATATTTTTTTGTGTGGATGTTGTTAAGCAAGCACAGTGGTTTTTAAACAAACACCACATTTATTAAGTGTTATTAACTGTTTGCTATAGGGTAGTTTTGCCCAAAACTGGAACTGACATCAGTTTTCTCAAAAAATGTAAATCACAATCATGTGACCATGGAATGATGCATACAGAAGTAAATGCAGGCTGGTTGTTATGTGCCCAAAATACAAACATGTGACTATTTCTGTATGTTGGGTGCTAACCAGGTTGTAAGTATCTTTTGGGAATTCCATTGTAACTTTGAATAATCGCTAAGTGACTGGGCAGAAGTTGAGGACTATCTGTAAAATCTCTGTATTTAATTTGCACTAATACCAGTAACACACTCCTGTTATTAACATTGTATTCTCTCCTTTCTCTGAGCACAAAGCAAGCTTGCTTGCTTTACTGTATCCAAATCTAAGCTTCATAATCTTGGCCACCTTTTATTCAAAGTACACTTAAATCTGAAGGTGAATTGCTTACATAGAGTATAATTACTAGTATTATGGAAGGCTTTTAGTCATAATATATTACTAATATTTTTCAATGTATGGTGAATTGCTTTGTAAAAAAATACGTACAGTACTTCATCTGACATCATTACTGTGGTTTATAAAAGTATGATGTGGGCTGGAAAGTACCCACATTTTTAATATAGAAAAGTAAAGTTCAGGTTGCTATTCTGGGAAGTGCACATATATAGAAAATTGGTTAATAACTGACATGTTGATGATCAGGGAAAACTATATATAAAAAAATCAGAATTATTTCTGTCCTTTGTTGTTGTTAGCCTAAATGCTAAAATTTAGTAAGGATATTAAATCATATGAAGATCTTTCAAAAGATAATCTAAAATGAAGAGACCCTAGGATTTTTTTTTAATGAAGAGATCCTGTCCATTATACAAAGTGCACACTATTATGTTTCTCTAGAATTGCATTAGTCCAATAAAAGCTCAGAGAAGAAGCTCAGAAGGTCAAATGTGGTAGACTAAGGAAAACCTCTAGTTTTTATCCTGTTTTAGAGAAGTTAATTATCCATACTAATTTGAGTAGAATCTAGATATACATGCAATACACACACACATACACACACGTATACACACACCATATACTGAAATTATTTTTAAAGCTTTTCCACTACACATGAGAAAAATAGATACAATCTTCAAAATAAGGAGTGTTATAGATTGATCAGATGTGCATATTTTACAAAATTACCATTCTAAAAATATGAACTTCCCAGTCTTTTTAGTTACTGTAGTAGAATTGCAATTCTTAGAATAGAGGAAAATGACTGTTCCTTAGTGTTAATCATGATTATCTTCTTACAAAGTAATTTCTAAGAAAGAAAATATTAATGAACAAACAGTGGTGGACCATTTTAGAAATATTTTAGTGACTTCATTCAGCTAAATCATGGTTCTCCAAACTTGGCAACTTTAAAACTTGTGGACTTCAACTCCCAAATTCCTGACTGGGGAATTCTAGGAGTTGAAGTCCACAAGTCTTATAGTTGCCAAGTTTACAGACCACTGAGCTAAATGAAAGAATACAATGACAATGAGAACAAAAGAGAACAGCCCTACTAGATCAACCCTATAGGTCCATTTAGTCCAACAGAGGTGCCTTTGGGAAGATTTTTAAAAAGTCAAGTTGGTGGGCACAATTACTTTTTATGATGCATGTGTAAATGTATAGGGATTTGATCACATGATTATGGCTGCCATCTTGAATTTTTGAGCTAGTACCCCAGACCCCCATGGAATCTTCCTTCCTGTGTCACACAGATAATTGGACTTTCACTGTCATCCTCAGCAACAGATATTTATACTACACAATAATATGTTAAAATTCAGAAGGAAATAAAACCCTATTTGTATTAACAGATATTGATAGCCTGATTGTCCATGAATGTGTCCAATATCTTTTGAAAAATGTCCAAATTAGCTGCCATTACTACAAGCTGGCAGATAATTCTACCATTTATCTGTGTGCTTTGAATAAATATTTACACCTCTCAGCCCTGATTCACTGGATAGCATCAAGTGCTAACAGTGTATAAAAGAGGAAGAAAAATTCTCTCTCTCTGCATTATTTAAGGCAGGCATGACCTTTTACATCTATTTCATATTGTCCCTTATTTCTGTTTAGGCTAAGAAGTTCCCATTGTGGTAATATTTCTTCAGAAGAGAGCTGTTGTAGCCTCTTGGCTGCCCTGATTTGCACCTTTTCTAACTGTTGAACTAGAAAACTTTAATTAAATTGAATTAACTTGAACTTAATAAACCAGAATATCGATACAGCTTATCATCTTTGACATTTATTTATTTAGCACATTTATATAGGTTCCCAACTCAGTATATGATTTTGACAGCTTACAAATGGTTAAAGCCAATGTGAAACTGCAAAACAATTTACAATAATAAAAATCATAAACTATATAACAAAATTCAGAATTCACTGAAGCTGAAGAGAGTCTGAGCCAATAGCTGAATATGATCACCCACTTTCTAGCCTCCACTTTCAAGAAGCCTGTCTTTAATCACAAAGTGGCATTAGAGACACAATTAGGGTCTTGAAAATCTGATTTTAAAATTTTGAATTCCCTATCTCTCTCCCTCCTTCCATCCCTTCCCCCCTCTCCCTCCCTCCATCTCTCTCATATTTACATGACTGCCCATCTCACAAAAGTGTGATTCTATGAATTCTAATAATGCAAATTGGAGAAAGAGTTCAATTGGGCACTATACAGCTATTGGCTTGGCTTCAAATAATTTGAAAACTGCAGGTACGTAGTGGCCACTTCGTCTCCTAAGGAATTTAAGAATGGCAGATGAGCTCTCCTGTGCATTTTTATAAATGTAATGCCTGGTGGGAAGGGGAATGAAATTCTATTTCCAAGTATTTGAAATGGTAGACTTGCTCAGTCTTATGGTTGTCTAAGCTCAGGAAGAGTTCCTGAGTCCTTTGACAAATGCCATGATTTTAGTTTTCTGAAAGTCTTGAGGCATTATCTGCACAGATTAGAACAGAGATATGTCCTCTAGCAAGTTTTGGGAAGTGAAAGTCTGTGTGAGGAAGATGGGCCATTGTGGATATAGAAATTGCATAAACTTAAGGCCAATATGCATCCTTGCTTTATGTTCTTCTCACTTTCAATGACATTAGTCAAATGTCCTTTGTTCTACAGCATAGCGGGAGGTTGGGTTGCAGGAAAAAGTAAAAAAAAGAACATCATTTGTGGAATACCTCTTTTGTAATAAAAGGATAGAGCATAGCACCTTTATTAAACAACACTGACATACCTACAGTAAAGAAATGATACAGTAGCAAATAGTAAGTATTGTAGAGCAAAATCATTTCAAGAAACCACTCCCACCTACACACAGTGCTAGGACTTATTGTAAGTGTCGTCCAGATTGCATCAAATTAGTTCTAATTAACATAAACATACTTAAAATGATGTGCAAGCATTGTCCTTGAATTGGCCCATTCTCTTTGCTCTTATAAACGAACATGGGTGGAAAGCTCAGATTTTGCAGGCAGCAACTGCTCATTACTTTTATTAATTTGTAGCTTAGTGGCATGAGATGCAGTTTAATATAGTTAAAGTATAGTTTTAAAGTGGTTAAAAACAGTAGACTAGAAAACAGGAGACTGAGTATTAGTCCCTGACTTTAGGCACCAAGTCTAATAAAGTCCAAGAAGAGCCTCCAGTGTAAAGGTCTCATTTGTATTGCATAACAAACAATTAATCTGGGGAAAAATAAATGTCTTTTTCATATCAAATCATTTGTTGACAAAACTTCTGTTATTTGGGATTTTATTCTGCATTGACCTAACACATATTACAAAGTCCTGGCTGAAGATGGAGAATGATCTCTCCCAGACTTCCCCACTTTATTCTCCAGCTGAACAAGCTGAAATTAAATCTAGAAAGGATGGTGATACTATTGGTAAGAAATAAAGCTAATATTTGGCATTTTGGTGAAGTTTGCTCTGGGTGGAACTATATTTCTTCAAAGAAGTAGGTTTGCAATTTGGGACCATTATTTGATTCAGTTGTAGATTTTGTTATCAGGACGAGTATGGTATCCAAATATCAGGAGGATTCAAGCAGCTCCTTTTCAGACCAAAATATTTGTTATAAATGTTTTGTGAGCTGCAGCTGTACATAGTTTTCAAAGGCTTATCCTTCCTGTTGGTCTAAAAAGATACCGCCTGGTTTTTTTTAATCCTTAACAGTTCCTGGTGGCAGTTATGGTTAGAAGCACATCTACACAACTACAACTAGTGCACCCATTTCAGTTCTTCTGAAACTAACTACAGGTGGTCTTTGACCTACAACCATTCATTTAGCCACTGTTCAAAGTTACAAGTGAAATTGTAACAATACACTGCATTCAGTGACTTATGACACACTGAAAAAAAGGTTCTCAAACTTAAAACCCCACAGTTATGCAAAGCAATTCAGGCACTTGACAGCCAGCATGTATTTATGACAGTTGCGATGTTCAGGTTTATCTGTTCACCATTTATGGTCTTTCTAGGGGATTCTGACAATCAGACATGATTCACTTAATGACAATATCATTGAAAAATGTTCAGAAATTTCAAGCATATAAAATGCAGTGACTAAGCTACTGCTTAGTGCAAGGTTCAGGGTTCATATAGTTCCTCACTGAAAGGAATTGGTAGCAAAGGCTCCAATCACCCTCCAGGCACAATTTAGGGTTTGATTCCTAAAGCACTAAACAACCTACCTGCAGTTCAGCTTTTCCTGATATAAACCTGACTAACTGTTCAGATCAACAGGGAGACATGGCTTAAAATGCTCCTGTTACTGGAGGCTCTTTTATCCAATACACAAAGAATTACATTTTCCTGTAGTTGTGAGATAATGCAGCAGGATACAGTATTTGGGAAATTTAGTAAAAAGAGATCTCTTCCACCAAGATTTTATTTATTTTTTTAATATTTGTTTTTATCAAGATTTTAATCCATATACATCTCAGAAGTAGCTTATGAGAGCGCATGAATTACAATCAGGGGCAAATGCCAAGTCTAGTAATATAACAAAAAGAAAGGCACATTTATTGTAAAAAATGTATGAACCTAAATTTATGATTTATAGAAGTTCATTGCACACTTTGCTTCTGGTGCGAACATATTAGGCTATTTATATTTTGAAAATTGCAATTTCTGCCACACATTATTTTCTATGCTTTGTAAATGAGTTGTGTTACTATGATATAAAAATGACTCAGCAATTTGATTGAAACTAAATTGTTGAAATCCAAAGTGGTAGTTCTATGAATTGTATCTATAGAAGCTCCAGTAAAAGGAAAAGGCTATTCAATTAGAACCTGAGAGAAAATAGTAGGAGGTTTATAAAAAAAAAAAATCAGTTTGAATACGGAAGATGAAAAAACCTTTGAAGTTCTATAGAACCTAATACAGCCTGATGAAAATAAATCAAAATCTCTCTGTGTGTCTCTCTCTCTCACAAGCACACACATCAAAAGGAATATATCACTGTCTTAAGCATGTATGCATGACAATTAATTCTGTCAGCTTCAGTGGGTCTTATCACGTATTTCAGAATAAATATGATTGCTAAGAATGGGACTGAATTTGAGACAATCTGAATCCCATTAAATTGTTTTGGCTTTTGCAAATACAGGGAAATTGTCCTAGAAATATTTTAGGAATTCAATCAGTACCTTCCTTGTTACAGTCAGAATTTGATATTTATTCTAAGAGACATGGTATACTAGACAGTTTCAAGCATAAATTGTAACAGTTACAATTGTCAGGCCTCACTCTCCTGCTCCACTGGTTCTACATATGACACACCAATCCTGTCACAATTTTCAGCCAGAAGAATCATTGACTATGTTATTGATCAGTTAATAATTCAAGTTATGTTAGAAAAATATGTTAGAGGGCACCAATACAGAGAAACCTTGCTTAGATTCTGATTTGGATTTCTTCTGCTGAATAGATGATTGGAATCTTCTTCTCTTGAAAGTTTTAATCACACTCCCACAGGCTTTTGTGCTGACAGAGCAGATGGTGGTAACTGTTGGTTGTGGTTTGCATATTTTGACAGTAGAATCTTAAGATTCATGAGAACTATGAAAAAGCAAAGCAACTGTTATTAGGTTTATGTCAACAAAAGATAGTCTCATAATATTTTAGTTTTTGTATTTTTAGCAGCTGTTTCCAGAGAAAGGAGAAGGACTACAACAGCTGCTGAGACCCCATTGCCCTGACAAATACATTGCACTCATTGGGTGGTTTTATAACCCTGCTTTATACAAGGCTATATGTGCTGGTAATAGCACTTTATCTTCTTTCAACAAAAGCTGAAGCAGGATCTCCTCCCTCCCATCCCATTTGCTGTACTTTGGAAAAGATATTCATATACTGTGGGAGTTCTGCGGGAGTCATGATCTATTTATTTTTATTTATTTATTTTTCAAAATTTGTATACTGCCACCTCTCCCAAGGGACTCGGGGCGGTGAACAGCAGATAAAAACATACATACACAACAATCTAAAAACCACTTAAAATA
>JAEANM010016133.1:0-13375 GCA_017656035.1 Myanophis thanlyinensis
AAATATCTACCTATAAAAATTGCACAATTCTTATTGACAGATATCAATAAGATGTCTTAACCTGGGCATTCCCTTAAGGAACGCTATTATTGTATTATATTGTATTATTATATTATTTGGGATTTGTAATAATTGGTTTTAAATTTTATAATTTTATAATTTTTAATTTGACAGAATCAATCACCTAATTTAATTTTTTTAATTTGTTTTAATTGATATTTATTTTATTGTCTCTGTTTTTAGTTGGTTGTACACCGTCCTGAGTCCCTTCTTGGGAGAGAGGCGGTATATAAATTTAATAAATAAAATAAATAAATAAATAAATAAATATTTTATGCCACTAAAGTTACCTTTAATGGGCCGACATATGAATCTGATTAATAATAAATAACAGATTTGTGCTAATTCATGCATGACATTACAACCCACTACATTCAATAGGTTTCTTTGGGGATACATATGTATAGGCTCACATTATTAAATACTCAGATTTAAGTCCTACTCTTATTAAAAGGGTTTATTCTCGGAGAAGAAAATATAAGTTTGAAGCCTTAAAACAACAAAATAAGATTCACTGATTACTAACTGTGTAAAATATACAAAATTAATTTGTCTCATGAGAAAGGAAACTATAATAAAAACAAGTATTAAAATACTTTTAATTAAGCAACAACTATATTAGTAATTGGAACAATACTGAAAACATCTCCTCGCCAAAGGAGTGTGTATATACATTTCACTAGCATGCAAGACCTCTTGACTTTTGACTTCTCAAGTCAGATTCTCTGCCTACTCTTCCAATAAGATCTGGATCATGTTTAAGTAAGTAAATTACTCTTAAACTAGGACCTTCAGTCTACAAATTTCTTACCACACACTTGGATTAATTTATTTCCATTGGGCTTTAAGACGTGTTTTTTTTTTAAAATGCTCATATTGTATTTTTAGTAATTAAATACATTTATGTCAGAGAAAATTAAAACTGAATTGAATGGAATTGATCCAGTTTATACTGAGGAATTCATCATCTCTTTAGAAGTTTTGTGTATCTTTAGAAGTTTTGTGTATTTTAGAATTATGTTTATCCACCAAACATTTTATTTATCCACAATGCTTCAAATTACTGGGATAGTGGAGAAATTGGGTGATTAATAGAAGCTGCAATCACTAAAAGAATTATAGCGGCAAATAATTATTAAGGATAAGACACTCAAAAATATACTATTGATATTTTATTTATGTAATATTGCCTCATAGAGGATCTTTTTAAAAAGCATTACAAAATGAAATATATATTTTATAAAAAAATGAAAAAATAATGCATTAGAAAATAATATATTGGTAATTATCTTTAGCCACATATTAAGTCTGTAGCAGTCATGGTTCTATGCATTCAGTCTGCTGCATCTATAAGTTAAGATAATTCATCCACACCTGCAAGAATTTAATGCTATTGTTACAGATATATGAACTAGCCTTCAAACCATTGAGATACTGTTTTTTTCTGTTCAGTCAAAAGAAACGTGCTTTCTATTCTCACCATAGAATTATAAAACCAGAATCTTTTTTATACTCTAATGAATCAATCTCTTTCTTTCTCTTTTCAGTCTCTCTCATTTACTGTCATAAAATCTTACACATTGTGGCTCTATGGCAGTAGCTGGTCTAGACACCATTAATTTGGCCATCCATGCTTGTCACTAAGAGCTTTATCGAAAACATCCTTCTGACATTAAATTATAAGCTGGCACTGTCTACATCTTTTGATGTTGCATAGCTAGGATTTATACATCTGTTTTCAAGCAAGAGAGTTTATGAAATATCAAGGTCTTCATTTTCCAATCCTTGTAATGCTTAGATATGTATTGCCACTTAAATCCAAGCATGACTGCTTTAGAATGACAGTAATGCTCCTAAGAGGATTCATTTACCATTGTAAAGATTAAAAAAAAAAAGACACATAGCATAATTTTCATTTTGTTATTAAGCCAATAGTGTAGTTAAAAACATCCATTCCCTCGGTAACAATAACAGCTAGTGGAACATGAGATTCTTTAGAAGCTCCACTGTAACAGCTTTTCTGTTCAATTTTAGAGAAAAGCTGTTCAAAACCTTAGCTGAAAAACGGAATTTCATTCCATATTCATAAGAGTTTGAAACTGTTTGAAGTGATTGAAATTGAAATTATTTTGATGAAAACTGAAAACAAAGAGTCTTAATATTATTATTATTCTCATTGTTCCTATCAGCTATTTCCTCCCACGTATGACAATAACTTTGTTGCTTGAATCCTTATGATTTGTATTCTTTATTGTTTCCTAGTATGAATTGATTGCTTATTTGTACCCTATGACTAAGTGTTGTATCTTATGATTCTTGATGAATGTATCTTTTCTTTTTATGTACACTGAGAGCATATGCACCAAAGACAAATTTCTTGTGTGTTCAATCACACTTGGCCAATAAAGAATTCTGTCTATCCATTTGCAAATTAATCTTGCTCTGATAGTGAGATCAGCAACATATAAATTAAATAAATAACATGGTGAGTTTACACTTATTTGTACAAAGTACAATAAAAATATTAGCTTTTCAACATGGAAGTATGGTTCTTATTTTATGTGATTATCACTTTCCCCAAATATAAAAAACAACAACCCCAAATCATCTTAGTTAGGGTCGAGACTGATTCCCAGCAGTCATCCCAACAGTGAAAGTAAAGACATGTATCATCCTCTCTGCTAACATATTCCAAAATGTTCTTAGATAAGAACATAAATAATAAGATCATGGCAAGGGAATACGGACTTCATTTCTTCAATGTTTCAAAGACAAATAGTCTCTAATTTCTTCTCTTACTGACTTATGCTTTGTTTCAATCATGTCACTTATTTAATTAAACACGTATTATAGTATACATATTCTTTCTTTTTTTCAGAATCTAATATTCCTGCACACTGAACATACATCCTCATGCTTTAGAATAAGAACCTGGGAAGAGGCTGTATAGCCGAGATAGCCATGCTTCACTTGCTTCAAAACCCAGCAAAGGTAAAAAGAAAGAATAATTCCTATTCACCTCAGGTGTGTTTCCAAGGCCTTCAGCTGTGGAGGTATTTTAAAATGAATGCAATATTTTATTTTATTTTTCTATAAAGCCTCATGTTTTTTGCCTGAACAGGGCTTGGTTTTTTCCTGGCACCAACAATAGCTCAGATGGTCTTATCACCTTTGTACTTATTACTGTCTATACTGTTGAAGGAGAACACATTCTAATCCTCTCATACTCTAATCCTTTTTTTTTTCCTGTACGGCTCACCCCTTTTGTAACTATGATTAAATTATATCAGTCCAAAATGTCCACAAATCATCTTATTTTAAGTAAGAAAGCAAACAGAAATCTCTATTCTTACTTCCTTGCAAATAAATTAACACACATTCACAGATGCATGATTAGTATTTCAAAACCCTTTTCCCCCTTAATACTTTCCCTTAAAAGTTTGGAAGTGGGTGTCAACTCTGAAGCTGGCCCACAAACCCTGATAGTGAGACTCCATCTCCAACCGATGTTACTCCCTTGTTTCCCATGATTGTAAAGAAGATAGAAGAAGCCTTATTTTTAATTGCTTCTAAGTATTTAACTGTCATAGGTTTCAGAATGATTTTTCTTTTTCTTTTTTTTCAAATCTAGCAGGTACTCATCCATCCTTTATGGAAGAAAAGAAAGGAGAGCAATACAAATGTAAAGAGTATCAAGAGTTTCTGCTTTTCATACCTTCAAACTGCCAATGTTAATCTTTGTAGGTACAAACAACCCCATATGCAACTAAAAACATGAGCTGATTGCAACTTGACCTACTCTGAATTTGTGAATAACTCCTACCCATTTCCATCCAACTCAAATATAATTAGCTCACCATAATTTATGATCTTGTATCCAGTTGCCCTATCAATGGCCTTCAGCAAAGGCCTTCTCCAAGCAAACCATTTCTAAGAAATGACAGGCTATCAGCTAACAGGATTTCTGTAGAGTTTCTTCAACTTCTGTAGACAAAAGAGGCTCTTCCCTACAGCTGATGTTGTGAGGAGTACCATTTGGGACATATCTTTGCTACCCCTAGATGAATTTGTTGACTTTTCCCTCATTATGGTGGCATTTTAATAACAATTTTCCATCATTCCAAGAAGGATCTTTTTACTTTTGTGAACATCATTATGCTTCTTCTAATAAAACCTAAATTGCAGAAATTGACTAATACATTCCTTAATTACTGATGTCCATACTTTTTTGCTTTTATGCCAGCATGCTTCAATTTCCTTATTTCTTTTCAAGTCTTTCCATTTCTGGCTTTCCACTTATTCTCCAACGACTGACCTCTTTTCTCTTTAATTCTCCTAACCAATTCTACGGATAACTTCTTCAAAATGATAATTACTTTGATTCTAAGTAGAAGACTAAATTATTCCTCAGACTCTCCAAATGAAGTTATTCTTCTTTCTGTATGCTGAGTATAATTGTAGTTTGAAAAGTACACAAAATATGTGCAATGTTAAACTGATAGTGCTAAGCTGGAATTTGAGATATGAAAACAATATAAAATCAAGGATTTAATGAGTGTTAACAAGTGAAGGTTTTCATCAAAATAAAGCCTCCTAATATATATCCTTAGTTGCTAAAACTAGAGCAGAAAGAAATGAGAAACAAGGTTTCTATGGCAACAAGACTTGCCAGCAAGCCATTTAAAGGGTGGAGGTTGAGATGCTGGCATACCGATCATCGCTTATATTTCAAAAAGCCCCCCCAGGAAAACAAGATTTAAGATGTATCCAATTCAGCTAAACAGAAGTTTAAAAGATAACAAGGTCTCCACAGCTGTGATAAACCACAACCATCATATCATACCTTAGACAGCAGAAATCTTCCCCACCCACTCCCCAGAGGACATATACAGATCTGAAACAAAAAAAGCAATTTAAAAATCTTGATTTTCAGTTTTGGCATGCAAAACAAACTGATCAATCAAAAGGATAAAACAACAATAACCTATCTGCATGAGCCATCCTTTTCATAATCATAAATTCACAGGCCAAGCCAAGTCAAACTAAGAGAACCAAAGAATTGAAAGAAATAGAATTTGCACGCAGAATGCTTTTCATGACACAGCATTTACAATTTTCAACATACTATGGCCTAATTCAAAAGTCCAAAAATTGCAGCAATAGAATTCTACTAGCCTCTAACTCTACTAGCCTCTAACTGGAAATTACAGCAATCTTTCATAATAATATTGATAATGATGATCTAACATAATTCTGATCTATTTTCTCACCAATCTCTTTTGACTTATTTTTTTCAGCCTTGCTGGGAAGATACTTTTTAACAAGCCTAACTCCAAATAAAAGACAGTGTGGGATAAATCTTGGCAGTCAGTATATTCAGAAAGTATATTTACCATGCTCACTTGTGCAATAGGAAACACAAAAAAATACCAGGGGAAGGGAAACAAAGTGAAAGGAAAGAAGAATTCTCTTTGTTCTGCTGACTCTTACAACATTCAAAAAACAACAGAGACCTAATTTTGTGATGTTTCTCAAATGGTAAAATGTTGCATTTCCTCAAAACATTAATATATTTGAAAAGATAATGCCCAAATCCAAGAAAAGTTTCTATAGATTTGGGATCCATTCAGTTTCATTAATCAAACAAGAGTCGTATTCTATCTATCGATAAAACAGATATTGATAATCTTCTCCTTAGATATCTCATTCAAGTAATTTATAAACATCATTATGAGATTTAACATTAAAATTCACAGAGAACATGGCCTTTGAAATAAAAAGTTCCTACTGCCTTTCTTTATAAATAAATTCATTTTTAAAGAAATCTGTGAATTTTCACATTTACTATATAAGTAAAGACCACATATTAAAACAGGCTTGGTATTACATCAATTCTATCTTTTTTAACAAATCTCACTGTGACATTGATATTTATCAATGTAATAAATGTCTGGGAAGATAAGGAGAATTATTAAAATATTTTTATTTCAATATTCAGTTTTAAAAGAGAAATATTGAAAGAATAATCTTCCTCATAAAAATGTTTGATAATCTTGAAATGTTTAAGAAAAATTAATGTAGGCACTCAAGTATTCAATTTTCCCTGGGGCTGAACTTGCCCAATTACTTATATTTATTAGTTTAACAAACATAAGTATCGTATGACTCTAAAGCAAATTGCCCTGGGACATATTACAACAAAGTAATCAATGTACAAGCAATAACATACATTAAATAACATGAAACACTAAAAGCATCATAAAGTATGCATTCACCAAATGGTAAGCTGGCAAGTATATTTGTAGATCTTTAAAGGGAATACATTACTGATAGTTAACAATTTATCTGGCCTCTCAAGGACAAACCTTCTTAAATATAAAATGCACAACCTGAAAAAAACCACAAAATGTACCCCCTGCTTGTATCTAGGAATGCCAAAAATATTTCTACTTTTAAAGTAACCACAACTAAGCCAGATGACTGTTGATTTGATCTACTTCAGCTTGCTAGAAACGCTTTCAATGAGTTTCTACTCCAATGCTTTCAACATGCTTCTGTGAACATTTCTTATAAAGTGCATAAAACCATACATTTATGTTTCAAGGTTTATGACATACTGTATATCAAGGGCCAAAATGGTTGAATTAATAAATGAAAAAATATAAACAGATATCCAACTTTTCTAGAGTTTACACCACATGGCTATTGGATACAAGTTCATCTAAGTAGATTAGTGAAAATCCTAGAATCTGTTTTGAGAATAAAGCCAGACTTTTTTTAAACTTCAAGGTGACTATGATGAAAATAAACTCAAGGGCCTTTATTCAATCATTTTTTATAATAAGACCTAATAGTAAGACCTAATATAAATATGTCATGTAAAATGATTTCAAGACCAAACAGTTTACACATTTATTTGATCCAATAAATTCTATTCTAGCATTACTTGCTACCAAGACAGTATAATTTTGCAAAGGTAATATTTAGAAAAGTTTATCTTCATATAGAAGTTAACAATTGGGTTAAGATTCTTTATTTAAAGTACATGTTTCTAAAGTTTACAAATCTCAGTTATTTATGTAATTTAGAATAAGACAGAAGGTAGAGCTTGGGAGGTCATATATAAGCTGCACATGGAAACTATATTTGTGTTTTGAAAAGGGACCAATAAGATTTTGGGCTGACAAGTACCAACTCTGCTGCTTTTGTCATCTCAAAATTACTGGAACATGAAAGTAATCAAAAAGTCTGAATTTAATCTGTACAAAGGCATTTCACCAGCCCAAGCATATACCAAGATTCACTGATATGGCTTGCATTGCACCTACTTCAAAACCTTAACAGTTTTGAGGGAGATCCCAGAAATATCAGAAAGTCAAATCTTATGAGTGAGCAAAGCAAAATAAAAGAGGCAACTGCAGTGCTTTGCAACTATAGAAAGATGCCTGAATATATATTGTTAAGAAAATGTATACTTTGAAAGTTTTGCAGAAAAGAAATGCACAGGCTTTGTCTGTACATGTACTGTATATTCTATTAAAACAACCTTCTCTTACCCTGCCAAGATTGTCAAGATGTCATCGTCTATCCAGAAGATATGTAATTCAAACAAGAAATACACATATACACAATGGCACTCAAAGAATATGTTGTCTATACAGTATTTAGATCTGCAGTTACTGAGCAATTAATTAAGCTATGGAAGAAAGAACTTGAGAAGATGAATGTCACAAATAGGTTTTGTTGAGGCATCACAACAAAAGAAATGAGATGTGATCTCTGCCAATATTAGCTTACAAGAAGCAAAAATGAGTCAAAGATAAGAGTCACATGGCTGCAAGCAACATACAAGTCTGAAAGGGCATGTGTGACTATCACATTAAAACTGTTACAAATTATCTGTTAGGCAAGATGGTATTTTTTATGAGAAATTCATCGCATATTATCAAATTGATTTATGGGTTTTAAGTGGCTATGATCTAAGTAGGTCTTCTTAGGAACTTGTGATAATGAGATTATTATATCCTCTCTTGAAAATCCTTGTTTCCAGAAGAAAAAATATTAATTTAACCTGTTTGGGCAAAAATAGAATTTTAAATCTTTTCACATATATATTAAAATATACAGAAAAATAAATAAAAAATATTTCTAGCAAGAACATGGATTATCTCTTGGACAGATGGCATTTATGGCTGAACAAACAACAATGGAATCATATAAGAATTCATAATAATGCTGGTTCCTGAGAGGCCATTACATCAGAATTTGGGAGAGGGAGAGAGGGAGGGAGAGAGCGGAACAAAGCTGAACCTTGACTTCACCTGTGACTGGCAGAATTTATGCACAATTGTAGTCAGTTGAATTTCACTCCTGAGCCTTCTAATGGACAATTCAGGCATGCAGAATAACATGTTTTCCTTCCTGGATTGCTCCATTTCAGACAGCAAATCCAGAGAAGTCAAATGCTTTCCTAAATAAACGTTTCTTGCTTCTGGAAAGCCACTATATGTTATAAAGACAACTAGACTGGCATATTTTTTTCTGGCTAAATGCTATTTTTTTTTTCTCTGCAGGAACTAATTTCACATAACACCTTAATCTGAAATACTCTTGCCTGAAGTATGAATAGCTACAGTTCAAAAAATATATATACTATATACAGTTTCTGAATGTAGACATTGGCTTTCAGTTTGGAAAGCCAAACGGGAATCTGGAAAACTAACACTGACAAAACATCCAGCAAGAGTTTATAATGTTACCTCTTCTAAAGGAAGAAGATATTCCATAACACACACACACACACACACACACGTACACACTAACAAAAAAAAGATGTAGCCAATAATAAAGACTTGTCTAATCTCTCCAATGCATACACAGAAGAACATTAATAGGGAAGAACATCAATGTAAAAAAATGGCCCACTCATTGGGAACCAAGGAATCCAGTTCCAAAAAAGTTAGTAGCTTGCAATAGCATAACTGGTTTGCATGCTTGTAGTCCATATGCCTACAGTGGATGTAAAAATAGGGGCCACTTTGCAACTTCAAAGCATCCTGTATCCAGCTTTTTAGCCTTCAGCTCCAATACACACGACCAGAACATTTCAGATTCTTAGTTACCTACCAGCAAAAAAAAAATCCCTAACACTCCTTTGGCAATGAGAGTTGCAATCTGTTGCCCTTCTGCTTTATTAAAAATCTCACTGATGCTGCTGCTTCCAGCATGTGGTCCTCAGCAAAAATGCCCTCAACTCCTAAATCAGTTGACTTGGTCAAGCATAACTTTGTTTATCATGCTTGGCAAGTGCTTCTCGCCCTCCACAAATCAGGTCAGCTTTTTTACTTGCAGACTCACTGACTGGACATCATCAGCACAAATCCAATTAGAGAGACAATAGGGACTGAGTCTGCAACAGGCCAGGCTGGCCAGCTGACCTCCTGCCTTGCAAGTCCCTGAACAATAGCAACTTTTGTTTCAAACCTTCTCATTGTTTGCAATTCTCTTGCTTCCGTGCACACCGGATAAAAGGGAGATGTTTAGAAGCTTGTTTATGAATGGGGCTTTGGTCATGCCAGCAGGGAGATAGAACCTGACCTTGCACAAAAGGATTGCCTGTTCATGAATGCCTCACAGTGATTAAATGATTAGAGATTCAGCCTGCCCAGCAAAGGGAGATTAAAGAATCTGTTTGTGTACTGTTTGTAGCAACCGGAGTACAGTACCTGGTACTCTTCCTTTCTCTGCAGAGTTCTGTCTCTAAGCCTGGTTCCAAGCAAAAACAAAAACACAAGATCATATATTTGGGTAAGAATAGAACATCCCATTGATCCTAATCCTTGGTCAGTTGTGAATCCACATGTACACAACTTCCTTTTTATAAACACATTACCATGAATGCAAACAGCATCGCTTTTGCAATAAGCGTTTTAAAATCAGCTTCAAAAAGCACATTTAAACCCAAAACTTCTAGGCAAACCAGTTGTTACCCAGCACCATAAGAATTTTGGCTCGAGGCTGGTACTTTGTTTTGTGTCCTTACCCCATGACAAAAATTATTGCAAAAAATTATATAATTATAGTTGTAAAATGAATTACTCCACAGCCTACCCTACGGGAAAATGAGCATAGAAATTCCCTTTTAAATAATGGAGAAATTTGAGTATGCATCCAATTACATAAATGTACATACACTACAGTAAAAGACAAAGTCTGTGAATGTACAGGAAGAAAAAAAAAAGCAATATACCAGCTAGGCAATCATGTTAGAAAGCTTGAATTAAAAAGGGAAGGTTGGGAGGTAAATGTAAATGCATTTTTTAAAAATCTAAGCCTTTAAATGAGGTCAAGAAGATAAAAAGTTTCATTAACGGACTATCATATGATAAATAATTTGTAGTGAGGAGGCGGCCAAGGATAAGTTTCCAATTCATTGGAAAGCCACCAGAGACAACTCTATTGACTGAGAATTACTTTGTAACTTCTGCCACACTAAATCATTCAAAATGCTTCTTCTGTTTCAATACTAAACAAACATATCAAAGAAAGATAGCACTGATAAATGTAGGAAAATACTGCTTCAAACAATAGAAAACTAAAAGAGAAAGTCTGTAGGAACACGTTTTGAAAAGACTGCAGCTTAGTTTTTTTATTATTATCCCCCTCCCACTGAAGATTTGTTAAATGAAAGGGGGTCCCTTTTTACAGCAACAAAGGGCTTCGGCAAAACATAGCAATCTGTTTGGTTTAGTCCCAATGCACACCTCATGTGTGATGGAAATTAGCACTTCTAATCTTTCCCATGTTATAGGCTTGCAGCCGCCATACCTTGCAAAGCAAGTGAAAAGAGTCATTGACTATGATAGGTGGGCATAGAAATAGAATAAATAAAAATAAACTTCTAAATGGTGTTTTGTTAAAGAAACGACTTGTTTTTTCACACAGGTAAATGTTAAAATCTAATATATAACCCATTCAAAGTCTCTCCCTAACCATTATAACAAACCCATTCTTGTCTTATAGAATCTCAGAATTCAGCTTCATCCATTCAAGCATATTACTCAGACACCTATGCAGAAGACGGGTCTTCTCTTTTAGCACAATAACTACACTAACTGTAGAAACATTAATAATATTAATATTAAAAGCCTGGAGATTTGGTTCATTTGGGAGCTAGAAATCATGGGTTGGGGTACCTATTTCATACCACAGTCACTTGGTCAATGACATAAAATATTCTTCTTGCATTCCAGAATTACTGTGTTTGTTAATATTTGTGCTCTAGATTTAGAAATAGCTTGGTTGCATTTTCCACAAATACTTAAGTAGACAGACAGATGATACCATTTTTAATTGATAAAATGTAAGGTAGGAAGGTTATTGGATTGATTATATTATTTTGAAGCTAGGATCTATGTGTTCCATACAAAAGATTCAAAGTCTCTGCTTCAGCATCTCTAAATAGATTTGGGAAAGATTTCTAACAGTAACCTAAAAGATGCCAGTCAATATAGATAATACCAAAGTATATAAAAGAAGGGCATGACATGAAATAATGTCATGTGAGTTTCCAACTATGGTTTTAGATCTTTTTAAATCTGGATAAAATTGGCGAGTTTACATACTTCAACACACCATGTTGCTTCCTTAAAACTATAGTTTAATGAAAAATATAATCTAGCTGAGTTTACAAAGGTTAAACCCAAACTAACCACAATATAGCTTAATGAAACATGTAAATCCAGTCAGTGTGTTAATTTGGAGGGTAGATTATACCAACAAAAAGTCCAGCTTTGGTTTTGAAATTTCCTATAAATATTTAAGAATGCTTTTTTGGAAAAGAAAATCAGGGTACAGGGAACTACCTACCTACTAATTTACATCTTTTGCAGAAGATGTATTTTTCTAAAGGGCTGAAACTGCACTTTCATTAATTGCAACTAGAGAAGTATGTATGATTCAGCAACTCTCTCAATAGCAAATTAGCAGATGATTGTATTATATTAACTATATATATACTATATTAACCCCAGCAAGTTTCATGTGTATCCTGGTTTTTTTTTGTTTTTTTTTTTTTAAAAAGGAAACAACCAGTCATTATGCAAATATCCCCTTTCTCATGGTGTCTCACTTACAGTATATACAGAAAATATGAATTGTATTTCCCAAAATAAATCAGATCAGAATTACTCTTTTTGACAATTTGCTGAGAAGAGAAAAACAGCACAAACTCGTAAAGAGTAGCTGGTGAAATGTTATTTTGTCAAGAGAGCAAATCAACACTAGAGCAGCTACAATACTGCAGAAGCAGAAGCAGAATAATGTCATTTAAACAAGAGGAGATAGCAGCTTTTATACAAGCTGTATTCAAGACTGGTCACAAACAGTTCTGCAGACATAAAAATACAGAAAAATACAAAATACATTGAAGCTGTAAAGATATAACTTGCTAAATTGATGGATATCACCAGTATGTTGTGTGAACCCTGACATTTTACATTTTAAACTGTGGTGCATAACATACTATGGTGTATGAATTCAGTCAGCTGTGGGTTCATCCTATGTATAAACATAAACACAAAAAAGTACACTAGAACAAAAAAGCATCTGAGAATACAGCTTGCGTAATATTTTTTTTTCCCAAAAAATGCAACAACATAAACTGTCCATCCAGGGCAGGTTGTAGATTTCTGCTTACTGCAAAATCTAAATGATTTGTTTTTGTGAAGAATGTTTAGAGTTGTAGTATTGTATCCTTTCCCATGTTTCCTTAGAACACTGAATGATATTTACTCCCTGGGAGGAACTGCAACTTTAATTTCTTTGTTTTGACACTGAGTACATATTGACTTGGTTATGCTCCACTAAAATTAAACAGTATAGATCGGGAAAACAAACACTGTGAGAGTAAAGTTCCAACCCATAATTCTATACATATTAATCCACAAAAATTTCCCTCTCTTCTTATACTTCTTTATCAGATTATCTAAGCTTTTAGTGTGCTTAGGGAACCCTATTGGCATTTGATAAACTCAGGACTGAGAAGTAGAATGTCATTTACTGTATTTGTGCTATGTGCTTAATTTCGCTTAGCTCATTCTTAGCACATTTTGAAAAACAGCAGATATCAAACTTTAAAATATTTGAACCTTCGTTGAGTCTTGGAGGAAGGATCATATTCAAAATTCCTTTTTAGGTTGAATCTTTGGAATCTTTGGATAGGGATGTTAAAGTCTTATCTGACGGGCAACATCACAACCTGGTTTGGGAATAGCACCATGGAAAACAGACAAGCAATACAGAGGGTGGTACGCTC